>NKZD01001657.1:1782-47587 GCA_002370635.1 Metschnikowia cerradonensis
AGTAGTACTAGTAGAGTAGTAGTACTAGTAGAGTAGTAGTACTAGTAGAGTAGTAGTACTAGTAGAGTAGTAGTACTAGTAGAGTACTACTAGTAGAGTACTACTAGTAGAGTAGTAGAGTAATACTAGTAGAGTAGTAGTACTAGTAGAGTACTACTAGTAGAGTAGTAGAGTAATACTAGTAGAGTAGTAGAGTAATACTAGTAGAGTAGTAGAGTACTACTAGTAGAGTACTACTAGTAGAGTACTACTAGTAGAGTAGGAGAGTACTACTAGTAGAGTAGGAGAGTACTACTAGTAGAGTAGTAGAGTACTACTGGTAGAGTACTACTAGTAGAGTAGGAGAGTACTACTAGTAGAGTAGGAGAGTACTACTGGTAGAGTAGGAGAGTACTACTGGTAGAGTACTACTAGTAGAGTAGGAGAGTAGTCGTATACTTAGAAACTCAAGCATTCTTTACTTTATATGGATCACTTTTCATTGGAAATTGTATCCCAGAATCATCACTATATGGTCTCGAGCGTAAAAAGCTTATGTTAACTTTTTTTAACATCATTACTTCTAGCATGAATTCTGGAGACGTTCAGCCATAATCCAACACATGGTAGCTACGGCTCAATGTTTAATAAAACGAAGCCATATATATAGTATTGGAATGTAGTAGTAGAGCTGAGAGTAGATTAGTATTATATTTTAGTAGTGTAGTAGGGTGTAGTAGTAAAGTGCATTTTAGAGTAGAGTAATACAGTATATAAGAAAGCTTCGTTTAATAGTAGAATAGTAGAGTATAATAAATAGTAGAACAAAGTAGACAGGTATCTTAGTAATGTATCATTGATGGAGTAGGATAGTTAGTTCTAGTAGTCGAGTATTATTGTAGTCCTCGTAGAGTAGTTTTTAGTAGATCATAATTGGACAATAAATTATGACAAAAAAAGAACACGTGATATGTACTTAAAATAAGCTTTTTACACTCTTCTACACCATACTACACTCTTCTACACTATACTACACTCTTCTACACTATACTACACTCTTCTACACTATACTACACTCTTCTACACTATACTGCACTCTTCTACACTATACTACACTCTTCTACATTATACTATACTATACTGTACTAGCAACAATTGATTGAGCAATGAAGAATCTCCAGAAACATATAATGGGTGCTCCGCCCCATTTATTATTAGAACTTTAATCGAACATCAATTACCTGAGGTATAACAAGATGCCTCCAAAACCCAGACCCAAAAGATCTCGTATTGATGATACTTCAATGAGCACTGACAACTCTTTTGCTGCTCCTCCTCCTGAAGTAAACACTTTTTCTGAAGTGTGTACATATCTTGATGAGACGATGAGGTCAGTGTCTTATAGTATGAGTCATCCTCTGGATGTTACATCCTGGTTAATTACTGGACCTCCTGGTGCCGCAACTGTCGTTGCGGATCTGGCGTTATCTAACTATACTATATTATACTCTACTCTACTCTACTCTACTCTACTCTACTCTACTCTACTCTACTCTAATCTACTCTACTCTAATCTACTCTACTCTAACCTAATCTACTCTACTCTACTCTACTCTACTCTACTCTACTCTACTCTACTCTACTCTAACCTATCCTAATCTACTCTACGATACTACTACTACACTAATATACCCATATACCATAGTGGCTATACTCTACACTACTCTCTACTAGAAAAAATTTAATACCATTTTATTACTCTATACAGTTTTATCACTTTTTTATGTATAACTACTTCACTACTCTACATCACCCTATACTACCCTATGCTCTACACTACCCTATGCTCTACACTACCCGATACTATATCAGACTAGAGTGTGTTAGATTCTTGTTGTGACGTTAAGTACTAAAGTTATCTATATTCGTTGATGATTCCTCACCAAGAGGAAGCGGCCGCCATTCAGTAGTCTGTCAGAAGGTAGCCGAAGGGATATAGTAACCGTGAACCAAAAACGGAATTAGTAACGGTCAACCAAAAACGGGATTAGTAACAGCCAACCCAAAGGGAGAGTAGTAGCATCGGTACCCGATTAACTGGACAAGTGAATTCAATCCTTATATGGGTTTTATTCCACCCATCTTGGATCTAACAACTATGGTGGTGAGTAATTAATAGTCTGGTAGATAGCAGTCTGGTAGATAGTAGTCAGTAGTAGGTAGTAAGTAGTAAGTAGTTGCTAGTGGTAGTTGCTAGTCTGGTAGTCTGATAGTGTAGTAGTAGAGTGTAGTTGGTAGTCAGTAGTCAGTAGTTGCTAGTCTGGTAGTCTGATAGTGTAGTAGTAGACTGTAGTTGGTAGTAGTGTATAGTGGAGTATATCATCCCTAGTGTACACTACAGTGTAGAGTATAGTACAGTGTAGAGTATAGTACAGTGTAGAGTATAGTACAGTGTAGAGTATAGTACAGTGTAGAGTATAGTACAGTGTAGAGCAGTATAGAATTAAATCAACGTACACTACTATCAAGTCACAGTAGCACAGTATATACTTCTAGCACAGTGTATATTGTTAATGTATAGTACAGTGTAGTACAGTGTAGTACAGTGTATTGCTTTGTCGGAAAATAACTCCGACTAACAGCGCGCATGGTGCTCTAGACTTGCAGAGCATTGTACGAATATTTCCCCAGACCTCCGTTGTTAGACCAGCCAAGGACCAACGGTACATCCGAGGATCAACCGAGAATCAATGAAGGCCAACTCCCACATATATAAGGAGGCCTTCGCCACATCTTCTATTTAGATAACTAATCAAATATCTCTACTGAGGGAGACATACTAAGATGCCTCCCAAATCCAGACCCACCAATACTCCTCGTACTGACAATGAGACTCAGCCTTCACCCTGAAGTAAACACTTCACCTAAAGTGTTTACATATCTTGATGAGGCAATGAGGTCCGTATCCTACAGTAAGAGGGGACCTCTGGATCTTGAACCATGGTTACTCCACGGGCCACCTGATTCCCCAAACTTCTAGCTGAGCTGGAATTATCACTTCTACGTGCTTAGGGTGTGCGGGTAGTGTATGGTAGGAAACCAAAATCGACCGTTTGTTCACGTGACTCACCGGAAAACAGCAGCAAAAGCACTGGAGAAAATCACTGGAGAAAATTACCGGAGAAATTCCTAGGGCCAAAGAAAAAGAAAAACTCGGTAGAAGAAATATAAAAAAAAATAAAAAAAATATTAAGAGATATAAAAAAATATAAAAAAAATATACAAAAAAAATTATTTCTTTTTTGGTTTTTGGTTTTTGGTTTTTGGTTTTTGGTTTTGGATTCTGGAAACCTGCATACAACACCATCGGTATTTACAATCCGGCTAAAAGCAGATTCGCATCCCTCGCCAGCAACCCACGCCCGAACCTCCACACAAAACAAACAAGCCTTCCCGCACCCAGCCCTACGCTTCTTCAATACACACCTCCAACTACTTCCCTCCCACACACACACACTCCCCTCCTCCCCTCAAAAAAAAAAATGTCGGAATTCCGGAGCTTTAAAAAAGCCGATCTCGCCAAAGTGGCTAGAAAAGTCGGCATTTCTGTGCGTGCAAAAGACACAAAGCAACTGTTGCTTGAGAAAATCGACTTGTTTATTGAAGACAATCCCGACCTTGCCAGGGACTTGTTGTTGCCTGAAGATGTTGATGTTGATGATGATGAGGAGGTTGTAACTTTGGTGGAGGAGACTGTGGACTCCAATACGAACCTGGAGTCGGGGTCAGACTCGGACTCCGATTCCCAATTGTCCTCCGAAGACTCTGTTGATGATTCTGAAAGCCAAGATGTTGCTGAAGGTGTTGGTGCTGAAGGATTTGCCGCTAAATCAATTGCTGATGCCGAGTTAGCCGATGAAGATGATGACGATAAGGATTACGATGCTCCTCCTCCTATCAACTTGAAGGAATGGATAGTGGACCCGGCTATAGACGTGTTTGAGCGTGCTTATGCGCAGGTGTTGGTGGTGTCCGATAAATTGGGCGTGACTACGGCTGACGCCAATGAAGACTTGCGTGAAACTTTGCTGAGAACCGTGACTTTGAACTGGCTTGAGGCTTCTCTGGAGGCTGCCTACTTCTTGTACTATTACGTGCCGTTGGTGGCCGTCAAGGACAATAAGTCCGTGCACCAGGTGTTCCGGGACAATGTGCCTTGGTTGAACACCGTGGAGTTCCGTCTTCCGGACGTCACGGCCTTGTGGAACTATGGAGTGGCGTCCATCTTTGCCAACTGGCTCGTGTATGCTGTGGGCTTGCCTCTCTTGGTGGCCTACTACTTCAACTTCTCTAGAAGAGTGGTGGTGGTGGAGGATGCAGATGATGAGCAGGACGAGCTCTCGTTTGTGGTGCGTCTCTACAAGTACGACCCGTTCATCTTTGCGTTGGCCAAGGTGTTGATCTTCTACTTTATCTTCAAAAACGGCGCGTTGACCTCTCTTGACAGCTACCGCGGCCTTTTGCAAGCTTTGCGCAACCACGTGTTCATCCAGTTGGGTATCTACCACACGTTTGTGGTGAGCTTGGGCAACTTCCCGCTTGTGGTGGGTGCAGCCAATGTCATTGTTGGACTCTACTCGCAGTTTGAAGACTTCTGAATGCGCGGCTCGTCTCTCTCCCTTTCCGCTGACGCTTGTTAAATATAATGTTCTGCTATCAACTCTCCTATCTTGTTCTATTTAATTGATTCTGACCTAATGCTAATTGTATCAGTAATCCATCAACTAAAAAGCAATGTGTTGTAACAATGGCTCTACACGGATGCCAAGATCTTGAATAGAGGGTTTCTACTCGTGTGAAGATAGTGATGGAATCAACATGATTTACATGAAGCATTACAACCCCAGCAATTGTGAAAAGGTTGAAGTCTACCTTTTTGCCCTATGATCCAACCATATATGCAGGTGTGAAACCAGGAACGTCATTTATCGACATTATACTTCAAAAAGAGGTCTGGTACCGCAAAAGGAAATTGGAAATCAACGAGGTTGCCGATACATCTTCGCCATGAAAAGCTGTAAGTATATAATGGTGAATCGTGATATCATGAGTATGAATATGTAAAGATGAATCATAACATAAACCAAACTGTGGTGATATTATACCAACCCCAGCCTTCATTGTACGGGGTACCAGGATGACCGGAGGTGAATTAAAACAATGATCGCTAAGGAGTTATTCCGAAGCTACTCTTTCTCTTGGAAACACTAAAAAAGTAGCTCAGATTCACCTTCCAACATACACTATATATTACACTACATACACTATATACTACACTACATACACTATATATTACACTACATACACTATATACTACACTACATACACTATATATTACACTACATACACTATATATTACACTATATACACTATATATTACACTACATACACTATATATTACACTACATACACTATATATTACACTACATACACTATATATTACACTACATACACTATATACTACACTATATACAACAAAAATCCAACACAAACTATATACTACACTATATACAACAAAAATCCAACATACATTATACAGTGTTTTTCAAAACTATTCAAACCAGCGCGCCAAAACGATTCAAACCAGTGCGACAAAATGATTCAAACTAGTGCGACAAAATGTTTCGTACCCCTTCGCACAGTCTTTCAAACTAAATGGACAAGTTGTTGTATACAGGATAATAAGGAAACCAGTTCAGTTCCGTCCGTTTTTCACTCTTGATTGGTATTGCAAGACTTTTGTCCCAAATGTGGTGCATATAAGGCAATCGTCCATATTTAAGATTTTAAATTTAACATTTCAGAATATTGAATTCTAAAAAAAAAAGTTGGTGTGAAACATTACGCCATTTGGTTTGAACCGTTCTGTCGTCTTGGTTCGAAACATTTTGTCGCGCTGGTTTGAATGGTTTTGAAAAACACTGTAATTCAAAGTGTCGTACTTCTTCGCACAGTCTTTCAAACCAAATGGCGTAATGTTTCACACCAACTTTTTTTTTCTAGAATTCAATATTCTGAAATCTTAAACCTGGACGATTACCTCATGTGGTACTACATTTTGGACAAAAGTCTTGCAGTACCAATCAAGGGTGAAAAACGGACGGAACTTAACAGAACTGAACTGATTTCCTTGTTATCCTATATACAACAACTTGTTAGGGGTTATGTAATCATTATTATTCTTACTAAGCAAAGAAGTAAGTATATAAGAAATTACACGGGCCCCCGTATCCACAATTGTTTTGTACTAGTTAGTCTTTAAGTCTATTTGAACTACTGTAGTGTAATAAGTGTATTTTAGTTTTGTAAAATTGGTTTGAAAGACTGTGCGAAGGAGTACGAAACTTTTTGAATTATTGGTTTGTTTAATTTTGCTGGTGTGGTTTGAATCGTTTTGCCGGGCTGGTTTGAATACTTTTGAAAAACACTGCACAACATGTCAGATCCGCCATAGGTAGTGCCGTACCTATTTAGGATATTATGAAGCCTCTCTGCCTGATACTTTGTATATAAGGCCTTCTAACCAGCCAGTCACCAGCCAGCCAGTCACCAGCCAGCTAGCCACCAGCCAGCGCGCACCTTCTCTTACTGTTGAGAATGTCCATAAACACTCGCATAGACTGGAACGCCTATCTTGTTTCTCCTTAAGAGTGTCAACAATTCCGGTACCCTAGTGTTCATTCTTCTTTAATGTATTCTTAACTTGTGCAACTTATATAGACTAGAAAATCTGTCCTGTGGTCTTATTCGATACTCCTCAACCATGAGCGAGATCTCCTCTTTATATACCACATTCCCTTGAATTCCGTCCTCATGTACCGGACTTGTTAAACCCTTGTCTGAAGTCAAACCCTATGACTTCCGACTCCAAGACCCGGTTTATACTATCCGTCTGCACATATACATTCCTTGGAACTTTATGAGACTTGTCCCTTTGTCCCATTCCTCTGTCCTACAGTTAATCCCTACCTGGACACACGGGTCAGGACATGTCACATGTTCAACACTTACAACTATATAAGCACCTCAGATTCTTCACTCGGAGGCATCATCAGCGAATGAACATAGTAACTAGAGTACCTGAAGTAACCGGAGTATAACAAAACATGCTACACTATATAATATTAATCGATGAGTAGCCTTAAGATATCAATGGGTATCCTTGGATTATTAATGGGTGTCCTTGGATTATTAATGGGTGTCCTTGGATTATCAATGGGTGTCCTTGGATTATCAATGGGTATCCTTGGATTATTAATGGGTAGCCTTGTTTCAACTTATGTTTTTGTATACAGTGTCCAAGAATACAGAATGGTTCAAACCAAATGGCGTAATGTTTCACACCAACTTTCATTAGAATTCAATATCCTGAAATCTTAAATCTGGACGATTACCTCATATGGTACTACATTTGGGACAAACGTCTTGCAGTACCAATCAAGGGTGAAAAACGGACGGAACTGAACTGGTTTCCTTATTATCCTGTATACAACAACTTGTCCATTTAGTTTGAAAGGCTATGCTAAGGAGTACGAAACGTTTTGTCACGCTGGTTTGAATCATTCTGTCTTCTTGGTTCGAAACATTTTGCCGCGCTGGTTTGAATAGTTTTGAAAAACACTGTACACTACTAGCACCATTACTGACTTCTGGATTCTTTACCAACACCCGTACACCGACTTCTTTATACCCTATAAATATTAGAATATCATAATCGTGGCTTTTTTCCAAAGTAGACTGTATTGTTTACTCATGGTGAGGAATGAAATTGTAAAGGGGTATGTGATTATATACAGGACACACGACTATAGAAGTGATAATTCCAGCTCAGCTAGGAATGTTGGGGACTCAGGTGGCCCGTAGAGTAACCATGGTTCAAGATCCAGAGGTCCTCACTTACTCTAGGATATGGACCTCAGTCCTCTCTTACTCTAGGATATGGACCTCAGTCCTCACTTACCTAAAGTGTTTACTTCAGATGGAGGCTGAGTCTTATTGTCAGTACGAGGAGTATTGGTGGGTCTGGATTTGGGAGGCATCTTGGTATGTCTCCCTCAGTAGAGATATTTGATTAGTTATCTAAATAGAAGATGTGGCGAAGGCCTCCTTATATATGTGGGAGTTGGCCTTCATTGATTCTCGGTTGATCCTCGGATGTACCGTTGGTCCTTGGCTGGTCTAACAACGGAGGTCTGGGGAAATATTCGTACAATGCTCTGCAAGTCTAGAGCACCATGCGCGCTGTTAGTCGGAGTTATTTCCCAACAACGACGAATTTAGCTCCACGAGTTCAAAAAAAAAGTGCCAATAACACAATTTTGGACTAGTTATATAGGAATTTTATCATTGAATATTTTCTACTTTTTCTTTTTCTCTAAAAAATAGTTGGTGATTTTTGGTGTCTCATAGCACTATTCAACGTGTCACGTCAGTTCTCATTTTTTCTGGTTTTCGCATTTTGCACCCGATACACCGACCTACAACAAACCACAATGAGTGCGTCTCCAAAAACCTTCACAAATCATAACTTTCACAAATCATAACTTTCACAAATCATAAACATTCACATAGATAAAAAAGATTGACACGAATCCATGACTAGAAATTGGTCTTCATTGACTCCACTAAGCGAGGCACTAGGGTGATCTCCTCTGTCATTTGTCTTCTATCTCACGGTGTAGAGACTATAAAGCAGACTTATATGACTCCTCATTAGACAGTATCTAAATTTTAAAAAAATGGTCTTGGAGTAATTCTTTCAATAGAAAAATGGTCTTGGAGTGATTTTTTCAATAGGAAAATGGTCTTGGAATAATTTTTTCAATAGAAAAATGGTCTTGGAGTGATTTTTTCAATAGGAAAATGGTCTTGGAATAATTCTTTTATTAGCCAAAAGAGAGATGATGGAGGAAGTGGTATTTCATTGGCTCCTGAGCTCTCACTTATTCTACACACTTCATGTCTTTTCACAAGGTCACACTAGAGTCAAGCTTCAACAGGGTCTTATTTCCCCGCTGTTTTTTCCAAGCCCGTTCCCTTAGCTTTCTCGTGGTTTTCCTTTGGGAATCCTGTGACTTTTTCTTGGTTTTTCGCTAGATAGTAGATAATATACTCTACGATACTCAAAACTGACTACTAAACTGTACTGACACTACACGCTATACTGGACATACACTAAACTGCGTACTGTACACTCTCGTTTACCTAGTATATTGTACTAGTATAATGCAGCAGTATAGTAAAGTACAGCAGTATAGTATTGTTAGATGCTTGTTGTTACGTCAGGTACTCTGTTTATTATGTTCATTCGTCGATGGCGTCGCCTAGTCAACGGGTGTTACTAGGTACAAAGGGGAAAAACTCTCCACATTCCATCCTGGTACCTTGGGTTTATCACATTTCCTTTTGGTTGTGCAATGATGGTGGAGGTGTGGCACAGTGGAAAGGCCATTGTTAGGATTAGACAGCGTAGGCTTAAGATACTGAAATAGGTAGACTACTAACGAAGGTGGATCTAACAGGTATAGTGTGTATAGTGTAGTGTATAGTGTAGTGTATAGTGTAGTGTATAGTGTAGTGTATAGTGTAGTGTATAGTGTAGTGTATAGTGTAGTGTATCTGTTATAGTGGTCGAACAGTAGTCTGAAGACATTCTGCTATTAGAGTGTGTATCTTGGACTCATGGTTTTGAGTAGACCGGTAGACTGGTGTAGTGAACACTTATTAGACTTAGACCATAAAAGATAGTTATAGTATAGTGTATAGTGCTATGGTGGTGCAGTATTTTATGATATAGTGGACTAGTAACTATAGTCCTCTTACAGTGGTAGTACAAAGTATTACATAAGTGAAGGATAGTTAATGGCCAATTTTTGGATTAGACAGCGTAGGCTTAAAATACTGAAATAGGCAGACTACTACCTATGTTGGATCTAACGAGTATAGTACAGCAGTATAGTATAGTACATTATTTGTTAGATCCGACATAGGCAGGGCCCTGCATATGAAGGTATTATGAAGCCTCTCAGTCCGGTTGTTACAATGGCCATTGCAAACGCCGTGTCACGACCATCGGTCATCGTTGTATGAAGTACTATGATGGTCCTTTCGGCTATTCTAGAACGTTCAACCCATGTTTTAGTATATGTATTGATATACAGGGATATGGAAGTTGTACCTTACAAGACCAAAGTGGATTAGCCGGTGCTAGGCTGGTGAAGAGTTTTTACCCACTAGTGACCTGCACACGCCGCATCACTGGTCTGCATACAACGCTTCCACGAAGTACTCTGACTCCGTACATGCTAGGTACTTGTTGACAAGAACAATCCTTACCATTGTTCTGGTGGAGAGTTTTTCGATGTCACTTTCTCTCTTTGAGGAACCATCAACGAGTACAAGATTAGGTTAAGACACGTTATAAAGAACATAACATTATTATAGTATAGTACAGCAGTATAGTATAGTACAGCAGTATAGTATAGTACAGCAGTATAGTATAGTACAGCAGTATAGTATAGTACATTATTATAGTATAGTACATTATTATAGTATAGTACATTATTATAGTATAGTACATTATTATAGTATAGTACAGCAGTATACTATAGTACAGCAGTATACTATAGTACATTATTATAGTATAGTACAGCAGTATACTATAGTACAGCAGTATACTATAGTACAGCAGTATACTATAGTACAGCAGTATACTATAGTACAGCAGTATACTATAGTACAGCAGTATACTATAGTACAGCAGTATACTATAGTACAGCAGTATACTATAGTACAGCAGTATACTATAGTACAGCAGTATACTATAGTACAGCAGTATACTATAGTACAGCAGTATACTATAGTACAGCAGTATACTATAGTACAGCAGTATACTATAGTACAGCAGTATACTATAGTACAGCAGTATACTATAGTACAGCAGTATACTATAGTACAGCAGTATACTATAGTACAGCAGTATACTATAGTACAGCAGTATACTATAGTACAGCAGTATACTATAGTACAGCAGTATACTATAGTACAGCAGTATACTATAGTACAGCAGTATACTATAGTACAGCAGTATACTATAGTACAGCAGTATACTATAGTACAGCAGTATACTATAGTACAGCAGTATACTATAGTACAGCAGTATACTATAGTACAGCAGTATACTATAGTACAGCAGTATACTATAGTACAGCAGTATACTATAGTACAGCAGTATACTATAGTACAGCAGTATACTATAGTACAGCAGTATACTATAGTACAGCAGTATACTATAGTACAGCAGTATACTATAGTACAGCAGTATACTATAGTACAGCAGTATACTATAGTACAGCAGTATACTATAGTACAGCAGTATACTATAACATTATTATACTATAGTCGTTAATCCATTCATGAGCGTCACTTATTAGATGACGAGACATTCGTCTACGTTAAAGGAGAGTCATGGTTTAGAGTGACTATAAAGCAGACTTATATAACTCCTCATTAGACAGTATCTAAATTTTAAAAAATATAGTTGGATTAATTCTTTCAATAGAAAAATGGTCTTGGAGTAATTCTTTTATTAGCCAAAAGAGAGATGATGGAGGTAGTGGTATTTCACTGGCTCCTGAGCTCCCACTTATTCTACACCCTTCTATAAATACTATAAAGACTATAAAGACTATAAAGACTATAAAGACTATAAAGACTATAAATACTATAAAGACTATAAAGACTATAAAGACTATAAAGACTATAAAGACTATAAAGACTATAAAGACTATAAATACTATAAATACTATAAATACTATAAATACTATAAATACTATAAATACTATAAATACTATAAATACTATAAATACTATAAAGACTATAAAGACTATAAAGACTATAAATTGTTAGATCCACCATAGGTAGGGCTCTGCCTATGAAGGTATTATGAAGCCTCTAAGTCCGATTGTTACAATGGTGATACGGCGTTTGGCCATCTATGCACGAAGTGGTCCGATGGCTCCTTTCGAATATTCCAGAAGCAATACTTCTATTGTTCTGGTAGAGAGTTTTTCGGTTCCACGTTTCTCTCAAAGGTATATAAGCGACTCCGATTCCTCTCTTGAGGAACCATCAACGAATATAAGAAGTTAGGCATAGATGTATTAAAGAACATAACATAAAGACTATAAAGACTATAAAGAACTATAAGGTGTTAGATTCAGGTTACGTCAGGTACTCTGTTTACTATGTTTTTTGGTTGATGATTCCTCAGAAGGGGGAACCTGAGCTATTTAAGTAACAAAAAGGGTGATGAGATGAGCCGATGCGATGAGATGACTAATCGGTCATTCAGTGCCAAAAGAAATGACTAACAAAAGAAAAGAGTAGTCAGACTCGGAGGCGAGTAGCTGACTAATCGACTTTCGTAGGCTCTAAAAGTACCGATGCGTAGTGAGTCTACCCATGGCGGATCTGACATAAAGTAGTTGAAGTAGTTGCAGTAGTTGAAGTAGTTGAAGTAGTTGCAGTAGTTGAAGTAGTTGCAGTAGTTGAAGTAGTTCAAATAGTTCAAATAGTTGAAGCAGTTCAAATAGTTCAAATAGTTAAGGTCAGTTCCAGGATTTCAAGAGTCTAGTCTATTCGTCAAAAAGTCGTGTGCGAACCATTAAACGGCTAGGTTATGAGACTGCTAGGTTATGAACCTTAGACGATCTAAAGCAGTCAGTACAATGTAGCACAAATCCCAATGGGTTCACGTCCATATAAATACACCCCGGCAAGAGAAAGTTTTCCAGAAAACCACTCCCTCGTATCTAGCAAGGGTTCAATGACTAGTTTCAGTGCTATTGTCTGACATGCATAGCCAGCACCATAATCTGACACATAGTCTGCAATCAGCACTCTAGTCAGTAGTTAGTATTCTAGCCAGTACTCAGTCCATAACCTTTAGTGTCATGTATATTCCAGTCTGGTTTCTATTCACAGGTGGTAGTCTGGTCAGTAGTCTTATCACTGTTAAGTACTAAGGAACAATCTAAAAAACGCTGTACAAGGCTGTGGCCGACTGACCGACCGACAAACAGACAAACAGACAAACAT
Organism: Metschnikowia cerradonensis; assembly: GCA_002370635.1. NCBI lineage: Eukaryota > Fungi > Ascomycota > Pichiomycetes > Serinales > Metschnikowiaceae > Metschnikowia > Metschnikowia cerradonensis. The sequence continues at coordinate 14,920 of NKZD01001657.1, forward strand.
ACAGACAAACATACAGACAAACAGACAAACAGACAAACAGACAAACAGACAAACGTCCCACAAAACGTCCGGCCAAATGTCCAACCAAATGTCCGGCCAAATGTCACCAAACCTCAGACTGGCTATGTCAGAATTAAGCCATAATTTGGGTCTTCAAAAATAGTGTGCTAAAAATGCGCGGGGAGGCCTCTATTTATATTCGAATTGGAGGCTGCAAAACGCACCAGAGCAGGGGGCAAATGCACGCAAACGCAAGATCTGGATATGGGTTGTCATGAAACTAATCCCGCTCTACGATACAGTTGAAGTAGTTGAAGTAGTTGAAGCAGTTGAAGCAGTTGAAGCAGTTGAAGCAGTTGAAGCAGTTGAAGCAGTTGAAGCAGTTAAAGCAGTTAAAGTAGTTGAAGCAGTTAAAGTAGTTAAAATAGTTGAAGCAGTTAAAATAGTTAAAGTAGTACCATTTGTTGAGAGTTGTAGTATACACTCCCATCAGCTGGAACACTTATCAAGTTATTTTCCAACAACTCGTTTAATTGTGGAACTTCAGTTATCATCTCTGTTGCTTATATTCTTATCTTTATCTAAATATACTAGGAGATCCTTTTATCTTAACACAGCTGTCTCGATAATCTCTTGTAAGAATATTCGCATCCATTCTTATATGCTTCATCTCTCTCCGTCATTAAACTCTTACCGACATTAACTTTCCCTAAGACAATGAGCGGAGTTAGACGAAAGCTAGACGAGAGCCCAGAGAGGCTTAGCTCCTGCTTCCTGCTTCCTGCTTCCTGCTTGCTGCTTGCTGCTTCCTTCTTCCTGCTTCGCCTCTCTTCAACAATACCCAACATTGTTTGTATCTGTATGTAGTCACATGAACATGCAGTACTTACAGGTGTACTGATCCCTTAAGTTCAACACTTACTACTGATGATGAAGTGGTTGAAGTAGTTGAAGTAGTTAAAATGGTACCATACTCATGTCCCACTAGAATCACGGTTACCATTAATAACTACTAACTACTAACTACTAATACGTACATGATGGTTCTGGGCTGGTGGGATGGTCATTGGGATAGGAATACCAGAACTACTTCTCTGCTCGATTCTACTTTTCACTGCTATTTCAAATTTTAAATTTCGAATACGTTGAAATGCCATGAACTCTCTAAAGACCTTGTACTCTTTAAAGACCTTGAACTCTCTAAAAACCCTAAATTCCATTTGAATCCTTCGAAACATTTGAAATACAAACATTCAAGTTACCTGGTATGAATAAAAAAAGATTTGGAGTCACTGGTGGTGGTTGTGACTGCCAACACGATTCTTTGGTAGGAGCTCTTTTCTTTATGATCCCTTTAGCATCGTAGAATTTCGTCATGACCATCATGTAGTAAACAACTTCTCTCATACATCTGAAATGCCAACTTCTAAAATTGGCACGTTCTATCAACCGGTACAGTTGATACCGAAAGTTCTTCTAGGATCCGGATTATTCTGATTCAACAGATTCAACAGTTTAACAGATCCAACAGATTAACAGAATTAACAATTTAACAGTTTAACAGATCCAACAGTTTAACAGATTCAACAGTTTAACAGATTCAACAGATTCTGCCAATCGAACCAATTGAACCAATTCATTCTGAATGACAGTCGCAGAAAATTGGTGTGCCATTCACCAGTCATTTTCAGCGAAGGGGATATTGACTTCACGAGATAGTTTAGAAGCGTGTGAAGGTCAAGGACAGTAGAGATCCGGAGTGAACCATCTTGAAGGAAACCAAAGGGGAATCAAACAGCAATCCCTTAAGTTTCTTGAGTTTGGGTGCTTCTGGGATAAAGCTTTTGTCACGTGTCAATAGAATATACTGTGTCAGTACCATAACTATACACCAGCGACGTTCTCCCCACTCTCAAGTGCTTCCACCTGCTTTTGAGCAATGTCTCGTCCAAAGGCACATTATCCTCGTTATTGGCGGAGATAAAGATCTGCTATTGAAGACGACCCTAGTCACCTCACCTCACTTAAGGACACCTGGAAAACCATTACTATGGAAGAAATCCATATTCAAGCAGGTCATTCCTATTGCAATATTGCAATAGGATTGAAAAAGGCTAATAGCACGTTGGTGCTCCTTCTTGAATACCATGTTGAAGGCCTGCTTTAATATCCATCCACACAGACATTATAGATATAATATCCACAGATCTAGATCGGATTCTTCAGACATGATAGGTAGATAGATATACTTATCACGAATATAGACAGACTCAAACTAGACTTGAACTCAGACTAGACATAGACTAGAGTAGACTCGGAGTAAACTCAAACTAGACTTTGACTTTAACTCCGACTAAACTCCTACTGGAGTTAGACTAGACTGACTATCAACAATCTGCGTCACTCACTTCACAGGCCACTTTGTCTCGATTCCAATGGATTCCAAGTCATGCACAAGTTCCTCGGAGTTGGCGGATCCCGGCCCCACAAATTGCTTCATGATCTTGGCCACCAAGGCTGCATCATTGCTGACCTTGGCTTCGTCTCCATACGTGGGTTTGGGCGCCGCACGCCGTCCCGGTCTCCGTTTCACCACCGGTGCTTCTGTATCTGAGCCTGATGTGACACGATCGTAGAGCAAACTCTGAAAGATTTGGTGCCGGGCACTCTTGCCCTTGTTGCCCGCGTCCTTGTTGACTGTTTTGGCTGGCGCATCGCCGGTGATCAATTTAAACTCTTCTTTGGTCACGAGCGGCATGTAATCTTCAACGGTGGCCGAGTGTTCGTGGCCTTTGTAGACTTTGGTGAAAAGCGATGCATCGAATGTCTTGTTTTGGTCCAAAGGATTGCCTTCTTCACGTGCAATGGCCAGACGAAACTCCTCTTTGATTTCGTTACCGTACTCCTGCTCCACGAATCCACTGTACAACTTTTCGCTCTCTCTAGACCGCATATTCTTGGAGTCCGAGTCTGCGGTCCGCGTGGCCGAGTCCAAGATCTGGCGCTGGTGCTCCAAAAAATTCCGGAGTTTCTGGAGCTTGTTGACCATAGTAGCGTTCATGGCCTTGTACAGACGATGGGACGTCTGGTAAAAGTTGAGCACGTTCTTCAACTTCTCGTAGTTATACGTTGCTCGAAGCCGGAGCAACTCTTCGTCTCGCTGTGCTTGTCTTCTTTCGGTATAATCACGGAGCTCTGCATCGTCAATCTCTGAAGGATCATTATTGAACGTGATTTTGCAGTTCTGGAGCGATTGGAGCCGGGCAAGAAGCTGCTGTTTTTTCTGGGCATAGATCTCGGCCCGGTACATTTGCTCATGGTCTTCAAGATCAGTAACCATTTTGGCCAAAGCTTGTCTTCTTTTACTTCTCTGCACACCACTTGGCATTACAAGGTCTTTGTTGTTGGGGAACTCGAAAGGAGGCACTTCAGCCAGATCAGACTCGACTGCTTCAGTCTTTTTCGATTGTACCTCTGTCTCCTCTAAACCTTCAAATTCTATACTCTTTTCTGCAGTCTCTTCCACTGCGCCATCCTTGGAGGTTCGCTGCAGTACTTGAAGAGCCCTTATTCTGGAGTCAGACTGCACAACGAGATAATTATCAGGGATTGGCGTGGCAAAGGGGTCCTCCACGGTGGAGGTGTCCACGTTGCTGGCATACGTCAAGTAATCAGCAAAAGACGAGTCGTCATCGGAAATGCGAGCGGTCAGTGCATCTGAGTCTCGATCTAGATTGGTAATGCGAAGTAATTCGTCGAGTTTAGAAGTGTTGAGTCCCTCGGCCATGGCCTGAGAGTGCATATCGTAGATGGATCCAGCAGCGCTGGCTAGTACCATATCGATGCGAGGAAGGTTACTGGAGGCTTCGATCCATGAGGCAAAGACCTCATCGGGAATGAGAGGTGCCCGGTCGGCCATAATGGGGTATGGCATGAAGTTTGGAGGGGGAAAAGGCAACGGAGCCATCATAGGACGGGCCACAGCCAGAAAAGGTTCCAGATCTTCCTTTTTTTCGGGAGAATCGTCTGGTGGAGGCTTCACTTCAGGTTCCGTAAGCCTTCTTTTTGGTCGTTTATGGCCTACACCCACTTTAGGATCTTCTGCATGCAGACTTTCGGTATTTTGATCGGGATTTCGCTCAAACAACTTTCTGGCATCGGGATGTACGGCTCCCTCTGGGTAAACGGTCCAGGGATCGAATTTAAGGCTGGGGAGTGCAGGGTAAACGAACGGAACCATGACACCCGGATTTTCGCCATTGGGCACGTTCAAAAGCGACGTCGGCGGCGGCATGGGCGGCGGAAAGCTCTTGGCCGCCATGAGATGCTGTTGGGACTCATGGGGCCCCTTTGGCGCCACGTCACTAAAGAAATCCGCCACGGTGTACGGATCTTCGAGGATGGGGAATGCACCTTGCGGTATACTATGAAGCACCGGCGCATAGTTATGGGAAAGCAGGAGGTGGGGAAGAGGCAAGTTCAGAAACACTAGCGGATCGGGTAATTTCGGGAGCACTAGCGTCGAGTCGGATGCCGGAGGAGCCCGTGGCAGGTCCGAATTCAGGGGTGGCGGGGCCGGATCAAGGCAGGGCCGCTTAAAAAGACGGGCTAGTTCATGAGGGGTGGGGATATGAGGCATACGCCGCTTTTGCGGTGGCGACAGCGATAGCATAGTATAAAGGGGCGGGTATGGTGGAAGGAGGGAATCAAGGAAGGGAAGTAAGGGGGCGGAGGGGATGTAGACGGAGGGAGGGAGGAGGGTTTCAGGAGTGTTTCAGGGGTGTTTCAGATCTGCACGCGGGGGATAACTGCCTGCAGTATATGCAGCCTCTATCTCTGGATGGGTAGGGGGATGGAAATGGTAATCTGGCTGGAGAAGGTGAGGATGGTAGTAGTAATGGGTGCAAAAATGGTAGAGGAAAAAAGGGCGTGCGCGCACCGGGGCTCGCGCAGAACATGCCGAGCATAATAAATGGACAGCAGTAAACAATCATAAAACGGGAATGAGTGCGCGTGGATAAAACACTGATGAGACACTAATGAACAGAATGGACAGATTGAAGTAGAGATGAAACAGACATGAAACAGAGTTAAAACACTGATGAAACAGAGATGAAACAGAGATGAAACAGAGATGAAACAGAGATGAAACACTGATAAAACACTGATAAAATACTGATGAAATAGTAAATGAGAATAGTAAATGAGAATAGTAAGTGAATTAAATTTGAAACACAGGTGAAACACTCCTGAAACTGAGAATCAGTAGTATTAGACAGTGAAAAAGACGATGGAGTAAAATAATAATGAAACACCAGTTGCAAAAAAACAGGGGCCGAAATTTCGGTAGTATAAATCAGAGTATTGAAAAGGTTCTAGACCTGTACAAGCTTTCAAAGAAGCAATAGCGTTCGAAAAGATGCACCGGAGGTACGGAACTTTTTTAGTGTACGGGTGCACATTGTTGACGAGCGCAATCTCAAGGTTTGCGCCAAGGATTGCGCGGCGCAAGAGAAAGACCAGTACACCAGAGTGATCCGTACACCAGAAAACAAAAAAACAAAAAAAAACGCGTTTCCGAATATTAATTTTAAAACCCGTACACCAAACATAAAACAAAAAAACGAAAAAAACAAAAAACCCTATAGTGTATACCCACGCCGTCATAAACCCGTACACCACATACCCCATCAAAAAACCACCAAAAAGATCCGTACACCAGTTGTTTTTCCCCGGGACGGGAAGTCGGGGACGGCCCCACCGAGCCGCGCGGCGTGTCCGGCCCAGTCGCACAACAGAGCCAAAAACAACATCCAAATACACCCACACTAAGAGCATTTCTCCGCAACCCCCCAGCCCCGACGGCCCGAAATTTCTACGCCCTGGCATTGCTTTCCGGCACACAAGACCCGTTAGTCTCCTGCCACACATCTGTACACCAGCCGCGTCACTCCCCTCCGCTGTCCGCTCGTCCCCCTTTTGCCCTTCCCCGCCCCAGCCGCCTCTCTTCCCCCCAGGCGTCTGTTTGCTCTTGCAGTGAAGCTACGTTGTAGCCGAGTAAAGACGGTCAGAGTTACACTTACTGTATACATTCGGTATTATTGGCAAAGCAAGAATTACAAGCATTACTGCAAAGGGCCAGAATTACAGCCATCAGTACAAAGGCCACGGAATTACAGCCATTTTAGTATAAGTACAAAAGGCACGGAATTACTGCACCACAGGCGCAAGATTGCTACTCTCTTTACATTGCCAATCAGAAGCTTCCTTGATTCAATACTGTTCTGATAAGGCTCAAAGCAGTGAATCATACTACAGTCTAGATACCGATCATTGACTCCAGTCTAGATACCGATCATTGACTTCAGTCTAGACACCGATCATTGACTCCAGTCTAGACACCAATCATTGAACTACGGATAGTCAGATCTAGATTTCCATACCAAACTCAGAGACCTCAGTCGTCCGAACTCAGTGACTGTTAAGAAGAGCAAGGTATCCAATCAGACTTACTTAGAGGCTCGAAATCTGTCTACTGTCCAGTTGAAGTACCCAGTGTGATCCATAGAGGTACAGATAACTAAACAGAGAAACTCCAGATAGATCCCGGAACTCAACCCAGATCTACAGTTGTTATCGATAGCTACAGTTAGAGGCTCTTTGTTTTCAGATAGATACTCATTAGCTGTTCCAGATAGCTCTCCAGAAAGCTTATCTACTGCCACTTAGAAGGGTAAATCTACTGTCCAGACAGTCAAGGTACCAATTTTAAAGTACTAGTTGCAGAGTACTATTTGCAAGGTACTTTACTTTTGTTCCATATCTAATTGATCAGTACAATGGCACCTAAGAAAAGCAATACGGCGACGTTTGCGCCCAAGGAAATGGTGCTTGCGAAAATGACGGGATTCCCCGCGTGGCCGCTGTTCGTGATGCCACCTGAAATGATCCCCGAGGCCATCATGAAGGCAAAGAAGAAAACCACCAATATGTGTGTCATCTTCATCCCTGACGGCGATTTTAACTGGATGAATGAGAAGTCGCTTGAGCCATTGACTGCAGAGAAGCTCAACCTAAAAATCAGCAAAATCCCCAAAGATAAGTTGAAGCCACGGCCCAAAACCAAGTCTGGACGCACCACCAATGTGGCCGAAGCTTTAGTGGCTGCAAATAACTTGGATTTTGATGATTTTATGGACGAATTGAACAAGAACATGCAGGAATCCAGCGAAGAAATGGATAATGACGATGACGAAATAGAAGAAAACGAGATAGAAAACGAAGATGAAGAGATAGAACGAGATGCAGCTCAAGACACTCACGAGGATCACGAAAATAATAATGACAATGGAAAACGGCCTGCTCGACATTCCAAAGGCGAGTCTGGCGACCCTCTGATAGAGGATACAGACCGGAGGAAAAGACGGACCAGGGCAGAAACCCCACTACAGTCCAAACGAGCCCGAAACAACAAAAGCGGCACGGAGTTGGAGTCCAAAACAGATAAGAGCAACTCCGGGATCGATTTGGCTAGAAGCAGTTTATCCGGCACCGAATTGGCCGGGACCGAATTGGCCGGGTCTGATTTGACCAATACCTCCAATTTGGTGACGTCGGATTTGGACAAAGCAGACGAAAGAGGCAAAAACGGCGATTCCCCCCGCTCCATGTCGGAAAAAGACCGGCAGCACCAGCTCTGGCTCTGCCGAATCAAGCTACAACGATCGCTCATCCAGCGAAACCAACCTGTGACGCCCAAAGATCCCACGCAGTACCCGGCACCGACAGTGGACGAGTTGCTGGTGGCTCGCATCATTCTCAACCGGCTCGCGGATTTCCCAGTCAACGTGGAGCTCCTCAAGGAAACCAAAATCCACAAGGTCTTGCGGTGCATCCTCAAGTACGAGGACTTGGAGTACCCTGACAGTTTCCGGTTACACGAAAAGTGCAATGAGCTTTTGGAAAAGTGGCTGCAGTTGATTGAAAACCTCAAGCAGGAAAAGAACCGGTCTCGCGTGGGTAGCCAGGTGCCTGAGGACTCGGAAGTGTCGGGCATCGAAGTTAAAAAGGATTTTGGAAAGGTCGAGGTTTAAGAAACAGAGTCCGGAGTCTGAAGACAGAAGAGTCAGACGAATCAAAAAGACAAGTCTATTCAGAGAGTCAGAAGTCTGAAGACAGACAGACAGACAGAAGAGACAGGTCTGATCAAATAGTCAGCAAAGTCCGAAGAGATAGGTCCGAGGAGTCATACGCAAGTCAGACCAGAATCAAAAGACTTACGAGACAGATCTGATGGTCACAAGACAGATCAAAAGAGTCGGAACAGATAATCAAAAGACAAATGTATGTCATAAGAGACAGACAGAAAGTGAAACGGTACAGTGATTCAGACGAGTCAAAGAGTAAGGTCAGGAGTCCCGCAATCTCAAGATAATTCAGATGAGTTTAAAGAAGCAGTGATCAGACGAGTCAAAGAGAAAAGTCAGGAGTCCCGCAATCTCAAGATGGTTCAGATGGGTTTAAAGAAGCAGTGATCAGACGAGTCAAAGAGTAAGGTCAGGAGTCCCGCAATCTCAAGATGGTTCAGATGAGTTTAAAGAAGCAGTGACCTTTAAAGAATCAGTGACCTTAAAGAAGCAGTGACCCAAACGAATCAGTGACCTTTAAAGAATCAGTGATTTAAAGAAGCAGTGACCCAAACAAATCAGTAACCTTTAAAGAATCAGTGATTTAAAGAAGCAGTGACCCAAACGAATCAGTGACCTTTAAAGAATCAGTGATTTAAAGAAGCAGTGACCCAAACGAATCAGAGTAAAGGACAAGTTAGATCTGAAGACGTCATGAGATAATTGGAATAGTGGTAGTTAGAACGGTAGAATGGTAGAACGGTAGAACAAGGATAGTCAGAACACTTAGAATATACAGGCAGAAGATAGACGTTTCCATCCATAGTGACAGTGACATCCGTTTAGCCCATTGATTGTCCATTACCCCAAGATCCAACAATCACTTTCAGTCAATATCAGTTAAAATACTCTTGATTCCTGGGGATCATACAATGTAAATACAATGTAAATACAATTTACATAGTATGAACTTGCATGATAATATTCATATCTGTTATGTTCTTTATAACGTGTTTTAACCTAAACTTGTATTCGTTGAAGGTTCCTCAAAGAAAGGAACCGAAGCGGTTTATATAACTTTGAGAGAAACTTGGCATCGAAAAACTCTCCACAAGAACAATGGAAGTTAAATTGACACACCCAGGCCTTTGGTATAAATATATATGTAGTCGATGATTTCCATTGAGGATGAGAGCAACTTTAAGTCTCTAGTTCATCAATCGCTTTGAATAAAGGGTATAGACTTTCAATTTTATTGGCCCAACGGATTCGAGATTGAAGTATTGATTGAAGTATTGGTCGGTAAAATGCATGAGCATCCTGAGCAAGATTGTGTTGGCCCGAAAATCACTGCTGTTCAATTGAACAATGACATAGTTCAAGAATTGACTACATTCATTCGGAGCAATACAAGAGTAAGAAAAGCTTGCCTGTTGGAGTACTTCTCTCTCCTACAGGCTTGATGTCTCAGTTGATGTTAAACACTGAATGAATCAGATCCCTTTGTAATTGGTGATGTATATCTGCGCTCTTGTTTGCCACTAGAATGCAATGCTTCCTCATTTTGTTGTTCATGGTTATTAATCTTTGCTGTAGTTTTCGAATTCGGCTTCACGAGGATTTTATGACTCTTTCACCTGAATCTTTGTCGTCGTTGGCCTCTCAATACCATAGAAACCCTCTCTTCCCATTATATCATCCTCATCTCCGGTGGGTTTGCTATCTTTTTTTTGCCGTTTCGTTTCCTTTCAGTGTAAGCAGTATAAGCAGTATAACCAGTGTATCGTAGTAACTCGAGTGGTGATAGTTGCTGGACTTAGTGGGCTGGCTGCAAAAAATCAGTAATCGTAGGCTCAATTATCGCATGGGTGGTGGAAGACTCACATCGGATCCAACGCTACTATATGGCTATAATAGTAAATAGTAGTGAATCAAAGAAGATAAAATATAGTTCCATGGTGGAATAGTATAGGGATCCAGTACATAGTATGGATGTAGGGTTAGAAGGATGAGGAAGTAGAAAGAGTCAGAGTATCATAGTATAGATTAGTCCATACTCTCTCTAATACTATATTGAACTTGGACTATTATACCACTAACTTAATATTCGAACTCATGAATACGTGTACTCTGAATGTACTGGGACCCCCGTCAGTCTTTTTTATCATAGTATTACCGTATAGTGTATTGTATACCAAATATTCGACTCTGTAGTGTGACTCTGGTCTGTAGCCCCTGTATCTCTCTACTCTTTCTATGAACAGAACAATACTGTTAAAATTATTATACCACCTGAGATTAGCCTGTATTCCCAAGTGTATAAGCTTCTAACGGGCTTGTCAATGACGGATCTTTTCAGGAGCATCTAGTTCTTGGAAAGGATTGGAATTCTAAGAAAGGATCAAGCTAATACATACCATGATAAACTTTAGGACGTAGGGGATACGTTCAATGTATAGACTAACAGTAAATGCTTTCGGTTAAGTCCTTACATTCCTAACGGTGTTCTGGAATATTCTGAAAGGCTAGTATAGTAGGAACTCACAAAGTCAGTTAATAGTAGGAACTCGTACAATCAGTTGACAGTAGGAACTCACGAAGTCAGTTAATAGTAGAGTGTTATTCACTTTAGTATAATAGGAGGTATTGGAATATCAGGAATAAATAATTATTGCTTGGAATGCGGAGGGGGGATCCGCCTCCTTATATATTTCGCAGCACGCCGCTCCTGCATGGCTGGTGGCTGCAAATAAACTGGGCGGGGTGAGAAACTGGAAGTGGCTATAAAAGGACCGCTCCCCCTGCCTTTTCCTGTTCTCTATTTTTTTTGATCCCTCCGTTTTTCTCTAAACCATTACCTCCTCTTCCCTCCCTTTCCTCTCCACCCCTTTCCTCTCCACCCCTTTCCTCTCCACCCCTCCCCTTTTTTCTTCTCCACCCCTTTTCTCCATTGAGGATGCCAAACACTCGTACCTTGATTAACAGAGGTTTTACCTAATAGGGAATTATGAGGATTTGGAAGAAGTTGTGGGAGATTTCGGGAAATCAAGAGACCTTGATCTACACTTTTCAATGGTGCAAGGTCTTACATAGACTAGGTGGGGTGTATGATGATGAGGGCGATTAGCAGACAGGGTGGCGGAGATGGATGGACTGGTACAAAACGTCTGGTCGACCATTTGGTCAACATCCAATGGACTGTACACCTGGGGACTACTATCTGGGGACTATACTAAAAGGGACTATACTATGGGGACTATACTATGGGGACTATACTAAATGGGACTATACTAGGGGGATATGCTTCATGGGGACTATACTACCTGGGCACTATACTCAATGGGCACTATAGTCGGTCTAAATGAGTTGGAAACTATATTGAAGTCGTGGGGAAGATTCTACCACACTCTACCCAATCTATTTCCTTTTGGGTATGGAGTTCCCGATTCTAATAACAAGACGTGTCTTGGCTATATTGGAGTTCACGAAATACGATTGGTGAGAGTGAATAGGGGGGAATGACTGTTTCAGAGTGGTGAGAAGGAAAGTGAGACTGCTTCAGAGTAATACTGTTACAGAGTTTCAAGTTACAGTCTCAGAATGATTACCCGATACCCATATGCCTATTGGAACTGGCTTTATGGGAGAATTGAATGGGGTGACCTGGTGTACTGATGTTAGATGTACGGCCCAACCAGTCACGGCACGGCCAAAGAATCTTACATCATGCAGGAAAAAGCAGACAAATGGAGCAGGGATTATTTGCTGAATCGTGTGCGGTGGGCACACGACCCTTGGAACACACGACCTTTAGTGGGAGAAAATCGATGGTGTGCACACGACGGTAGACGCACGACATGCACCAGATTGAACCTTTGGGCCGGGTAACCCTAGGCCGCGCGCAGCAAAGTGTAATTCAGGGCAAGCCAAAACGGTGGAAAAAGGTTGAATTTGAAAGGGTATTCTACTGGGGGACCTCCATGCCTCCCTGCGATGTGGCGTTCTGGCTGTCAAAAAAAATCCCCCGTGTTCCCCTCTTTTTTCAACCTTGTCTCCGAGTTGTGCGCACAGCAAAAAAATCCGACGACAGTGCGCGGCCTCAGCACTGGAATTTTTTTCTTTCCTCATCTTCTTTTTTCCCTCTTTTCTATACAATCGAAAATCATAAAAATGGCTGACGAAGACGTATGTTGATTTTCATTTTGATGCCTGGCTCCAAACCCACGGGGGATTCGGATTTTCCTCTTTCCTGTTATCCATGGTCAACTAGAACATCTTAGGTCAAATGGCAGATGGAGCAAGACATGAACACATTTGGAATAGTTGAAACAGATGAAAGGATGAAACGGGTTTGTGACAGAATAGAGGGTGAACCAGGATAATACGTCAAACAGACTTGACAGGAAGAGTCCTGGATAGAATTGTTGGGCATGGAAAGATTGTTGGGTGGTGTGGAGGATTTGTAATAGTGGGGTTCGGAAATGGTGGTTTTGGATTTGGGGGGGTGAATGTGGAGAGGTTACCTAGCAGTGATTGGAAAGTTCTTGTGGCGGATCAAGGTGAATCAACGCAAGTGTTTCACGTGCACTTTAAATTTGCCAAAATTTGCTAAACTCGCCCAAAATCGCTTAAACTCGCCCAAAATCGCCGCAATTTCTCAAAACCTTATCTCCACTATCATTCATCCACTTTTACATTTAAGCTCTACCATGATAATCCATCTTGATCTTTCCACTGTCAACCCTGTCTAGGAGTTTCCTGTCTGTCTAGTCTGCCCAATTGTCTAGGAGTTTTTTTTCTGCCTGTCTAGTTTGTCCATTTGCCCAGTTATTCAGTTGTCTTATCTGCCTTGCCAGACCCTTTTTATCTCCACCTAAACTCTATACTAACCGCAGCACACCTTTGAGACCGCCGATGCTGGTGCCGCTTTGACTTACCCAATGCAATGTTCTGCATTGAGAAAGAACGGTCACGTTGTCATCAAGGGAAGACCTTGTAAGATCGTCGACATGTCCACCTCCAAGACCGGAAAGCACGGACACGCCAAGGTCCACTTGGTGGCCATTGACATTTTCACCGGCAAGAAGTTGGAGGACTTGTCTCCTTCCACCCACAACATGGAGGTGCCAAACGTGCGCAGATCCGAGTTCCAATTGTTGGACATTGATGATGGTTTCTTGTCTTTGATGACCAACGACGGTGACACCAAGGACGATGTCAAGGTGCCCGAGGGCGACATTGGTGACAAGATCCAAGCCGAATTTGACGATGGAAAGGACTTGGTCATCACTGTGATCTCTGCCATGGGTGAGGAGGCTGCTATTTCCTTCAAGGAGTCCTCCAAGGCTTAAATGCCCTGAGGTTTCTGTTTGGTTTGTAGCCTGCTATGGGCAGTATACGCGAATAAGATTAACCGTACCACCTTGTGTAGAACCACTATAAGGTTGTAGACTGAACATGTAACCTGCAATTGAATATGGGTAACCTTTAGATTTTAACCTGGTTAAACCCGTACACCTCTAATAAGAGACCCGTACACCGAGACCCGTACACCATCGTGCAATTGCCGGTTTCGGCAATAAATTCCCCGTTTCTTCCCCAGATGAAATTGCCATAGTTCCCAAAGTAGTGATATTCCAATTCAACCTCAATAATACTGTAGAAAATCATTCAGTCTTCACTTGGGGATTCTTGGGGAAAATGTTATGATCCTGCATAAAGGTCCACCTGCCCGTCGCTCCGCAGAGCATTCCCCAACTTATCTGCATGCTCCGCCACCATTGAACACGCCATCCCACGTTAGAGCCCTGTGCTTGTATCTGCTGGCGTTTTCTACTGCATCGCCAAAACCACCTCTGGCACTAACCGCCCTTGATTTTTGCTCCAAAGAGGCATATTCCCCCCGTTTGAGTGCTTCTACGCGAAACTACGCCGTTTTTTATCCCTGGAGGCTCGAAATCCCGGCTTTTCTGCGCTTATTCTTACCTAAATCAAGTTGTTTAAGTCCTAACCCATTGGATTTGTTCATTTCTTTTCATAAGAGCTCTTCATTTTTGCGTGCAGTGTCTGATTTTGCATTTGAAGCTCGGTTTACTATAAAAGGTCCAAATTTCTAGTTCTGACATCCGGATTTCTGGAAAATCCAGTGTGTTTAGAGCTCCAAACCGGCTGAAATATTACAGCTGCTTTTTTGGAATTTTTTTTTCTAGAATTTTCTAGAATTTTTGGCTGTTTATATCCGGAGGATCAGTGTTTATCGGGAACTATTGGTACTTGAGTGGTTATAGTATTAAATTGGGAACTATAGACTGCTTTAAAGTTTGACTATTGGTTAGTCGAAGTGGTTACCAATTGGGATTCAGGAGCACTGGTTATTTGAATCTGAACCTATTGACACTACGTTTTTGAGTCCGTGGAAAGAATTGGTGTGAATAGAATTGGTGTGAAAAGAATTGGTCGTGGAAGTTACCGATTCAATTAATCTGCCATTGGAGACTTTCCTGCATCAGTGATTTTGGGGAGTTTATCGTGTGTGCCAGATCTCGTCGACCATACGCTTCTTCGGCCCTTTGAAGCGACAAATTCACCAAGAGTCCATAATCCTTTGGTCAAGTCTAACGAGGATCCAAATTAGTATCCAGGATCAGAAACCATAGAATTTGGAGGCTACAGAAGTCAAAATCTACAGAATTCAGAGTCTACAGAATTCAGAGTCTACGTACCCAGAGTTTAGAACATCTATTCAGACCAGACCATATTTCTACTGAATTTCTACCGACTTCGAGTTAGACCATCATTCAATAGGTCACCAGATTATTAAGCCTATTTAGAAATGTCGAGCTCAGCATCAGCAACGGCGACGGCGATTCCACACAACTCAACGTTTGTGGGCAACACGCCGTCGGCAGTGCTCTTCTTCTTGGCCATGGCTGTGGGAGTGGCTATTGCTGCCCTCTTCATCTTCTTCACCATCCGTTACTTTGTCCGCTCACGGTACGGGCTCCACATCTACTCGCTCTCCAACCGAGGGATGCTCTTTGCCCCACGTGCCGCGTCCCGGATGACCATGGTGGCATACCTGGACAGAGAAATCTACGAACACTTGGATTATCTCCGAACGCACCATTTTCTCCGGGACGATTTCTTGGAGCGGCGCATTTATACGCTGAATGCACGACGCAGAAGACGGAATCGCCGAAGACGCAATAGAAGAAGAGGCCGCTTCTCCAAGATGAAGAAGTTGACTGCAGAGGAGGTGGAGAAGTTGTTCCCGCCATGCCTGTATGCAGTGTGGCTTCAATCAGACAATGAATCAGTTTATTCCAAGAAAGAAGAAATGGACGTGGAGAAGGAGGAGATTGACGTTGAACGGGAACTCGAAAAGAGTGACCTGCAGGGTTCCCTTTCCAACCAAACCACCAACCAAATCAGTACTAATGTACTGCACGAAAGCACCAATCTGAACAATGAACTGAGTACCAATTTAAACCAGGTCAGTACGAATGTGCTGAGCCTGAGTCTGAACCTGCATCTGCGCATGAGCGGGGAGAAGGAGATTCGGAGAGAGCTCCATTTCGATTCCGGCTTATGTTCCATTTGTCTCGAGCTCTTTGAGCCCGAAGATACTGTACGTGGGCTTATGTGTGGTCACGTGTACCATTCGGATTGCGTGGACCCGTGGCTTATACGAAGACGGGCATGTTGTCCTATATGCAAGCGGGACTATTACTCCAACGAGGCGGGGCAGCCTGGTGCTGTGCCCATAATCCAGGAACGAGACCAATCAGACGAAGAGAACAGGGTGCAGACAGGAGATCAAGCAGGAGACCAAACCGATAATGGAGAGAATGTTCCGGGCAATATGCAAGTGGGAGAAGGAGGTAGAACTTCAATTGCAGAAGAAAGAGGAAATGGAAGTGGAGAAGGAAGGGAAAATGGAAATGGAAATGGAAATGAAAATGGAAATGGTGGAGGAAGAGGAAATGGAAATGGAGAAGATAGGGGAAACGGAAATCAAGGTGGAGGAGGAAATGACGAAAGACTGGACCACGATTCCATCGATGACCTCAACTACGAGTATATCCGAGGTGATAGCAACATCCAGGCTCTCTTCAACGAGTTGGTACCTATCTCCGAGCGAGTTCGGGTGATTTTGGACGAACATCCCGACTTGAACCTCGAGACCAGGGCTCGTGACATTGCACGTCGCAAGTACGGTACTATGTTCAAACGGATCTTCTGGCGAATCATGGGCATCTCACGTGATGACCTTTACTACTGGGCCGTGCTCAAAACGTTTCAACAAGAGTCACGAAGGGAAAGTCGTGAAGCTCAAAACGGAAACGAATTCAATGAGGCCCAAAATGGAAATAATGACACTCCGGCTAGGAATGAGAATAGCGACCAGAATGGAAATGGAATGGAGAACTTTTCGTCGAATGACGTGGAACTCCAGTTCATATCTAGTCGGCCTGCTTCTGCTGCTTTTAGCACCCAGGAGAGTCGTGCGTCACGTGACAGACTCCACCACATGGTGTAATTCCTAGGCAGTGCCAGTTTTTTCTACTTCATTTCCCAGGTTTTCTACTTCATTTTCCAGGTTTTTGTTACTTCATTCCCACTACTTCCATTTGGTTCCCATTTTTATGAACCCAGGAAATACGTGTGATCCTGAATACTAGGGTTGAGGTTCTGGGCCCACTGGCAAACGTGCCGAAAAGTACTAAGCAGAGACTTATGTACAGGACCCAGGATCATAATCAAGCGTGAATATCATTTTCCTTCATTTTTGGTTTTTGTCTTTCCTATTGGTCATTGTATATTGGTCATTGTCTATTGTCTATTGTCTATTGACAGTGTCCAGGGACTACTAGCGGGGCCTGCATAGAAGGTCCATTTCCATGGGTGGCTATTGAGCAGGGTATTTCCCGATTTGGGCGATTGAACCAACTTGGCCAAACCGACTCAAAATGTTCTGATTCAAATGCTCTGATTTTTTTCTTCTTCCAAATGTTCTGTTTTTTGTTCCAAATGTTCTGTTTCCACCCATTTTGTTCTGCAGATTTATGGTCTGCCCTGGCATCGGGGTCTATATAACCAGGAGCGTAGAGGACGCGGTGCGAAGACAAAAAAAAAATTTTCTCAACTACTCGAATCAGAAAACACTTGATTTACTCCAATATGCGTATGTACAGCGATGGTTAGGTATGGATGGTGGCAACGGGTAGAGCATGCAATTGTGTATCGATCTGTGAAATCGCCATCCAAATCCGACCACTTTATGACTTTTGGCCCGTGCAGGGCTCCTAATCTTTAACCGCCAATATCCCTTCTTTAGACCACACCAGCCCCAAATTTCCTGATTTCAGGGTGAATATGAATAGACTCGAGATTCAGATTCAGGGTGAGTATAAATCGACTTCAGATTCAGATTCAGGGTGAGTATAAATCGACTTCAGATTCAGATTTCGGGGGTAATTATGAATAGTTTTGCAGAGTGAAATGGATAGCGTTTGAAGAGACGGTTGATTTCAGCATAGATTATCATCAGTGTCCAATATTTTAGTGTCCAGAGTCCCCAGAATTCCAGAATTCCAGAGTTCCAGTCTTTCAGATTTCCAGATTTCTAGAGTTCCAGAGTTCCAGACTTTTCAAATTTCCAGAGTTCCAGAGTTCCAGACGTCCTTAGGTGATTCCAACTCCAACAATAGAATGTTTCAGAGTGGTTGCAGTTCCAGTTCCAGTTCCAGCTTATAGTTCCAGACTTAGCTCTGGTTTCAGATTAGTTCTAGACTTAGCTCTGGTTTCAGATTAGTTCTAGACTTAGCTCTGGTTTCAGATTAGTTCTAGTGCTTGTTCTTGTTCTTGTTTCAGATCAGTTCCAGTTAGATGAGTTCCAGGTATACTCCCAGATTAGTTCCAGTTCTATATTCGCTTCAGACATAGTTCTAGATTAGTTCTAGAGTAGTTTTGGTTCTATCTCTGGCTCTACTTCCAGCCATAGCTAATTCTAGTTCTGGTGTATCTAGTCCAAGTCCTAGTTCCAGTTGCAGATTAAGTTCTAGTTCTATCACTAGCTCTGGTTTTGTATCTGGTTCTACTTCCAGCTCCAGCTCCAGTTCTGGTTCCAGTTCTGGTTCCAGCTCCGGTTCCAGTCCTGGTTCTATATACTCCAGCTGCTGTTCTAGCTATATTTCCAGTTTAAGCTCGTTCGAGATATGATTCTTCTTCTGGATTGTTCTTCTTCTGTTCCAGCTCTAGTTGCATTTCTAGTCCAATATCTGGTTCTACTGCTAGTTGAGTGCTATTTCTAGCTCTACTCCAATTCCCTTTCCTCTTGTCACGGTCCCAATTTCAGCTCCATTTATAGGTCTAGTCTGAGTTACAGTTCTAGCTCTAGCTTGAATCTTGCCTTGAATCATAGTTCCATAACCATTCTTGGTTCTAGTTTGAAACCAGTTCCATTTCATACTGAGTTCTAGTTTCATTTCTTTCTAAAGTCGGCTCTAGTTCTATATCTAGCTCAGCTCCAGTTCTTTATCGACTTCTATTCCCTTCAATCCCATCCCAATTCCCTGAAATTACATGATCAGGCCTGTTTCCAATTCCAAGTTTAGAAGTCTAACTCGAGCCCGCAAGTCCAAAATTCCAAATTCACCAGTCACAAAACACCCCAAACAACATATCTAGTCTATCTACCTTCAACTATGATATCCAGTCTATACAGTCTACTCACTGTACTCAGTCTATTCATTCTACCTTGTCCAATCTACTAAATCAGTCTATTTAGTCAGTCTATTTAGTCAGTCTATTTAGTCAGTCTATTTAGACAGTCTACTTAGTTTGTCTACTCAGTTTAGTCTATTTAGTCAGTCTACTTAGTTTGTCTATTTAGTTTGTCTATTTAGTCAGTCTATTTAGTCAGTCTATTTAGTCAGTCTACTTAGTTTGTCTACTCAGTCTAGTCTATTCAGTCAGTCTACTCAGTCTATTCTATGCCATGGTCTATAGACACATAATCCGGAAACCAGTGTCATAACACACGAATCTGAATTCCCATTGCGATACTAATGAAATGTGGATGTGGATTACTGAACTCCATAGTGGCCCTTTATACTCACATATACTAACGGCAGCACCAAAAAAAGCAGGAAAGAAAATGGATCTCGGGGCCTTCTTGGCCGACGATAGCCTTGGGTCGTGGGCCGACGGCGACGTGGACTTCTCGTCAGTGGGCGTGCCATCCAGCACGGCTGCTCCCATCTCCACAGCATATTCGAGGGGCGAAGGGTTCAGTGCCAGTGAACCCAGAAGAGAGCGTATGGAGTACCCCATCCCTGATGCTCCTCCATACAAGGCACGGGTGGGAAACTTGCCCTACGATGCTAACGAGGCCAGCTTGACCCGGTTTTTCGAGGACCGGTTGCAGGCGCACGACATTGTGGAGGAGGTCAAGTTGCCCATGGACCAGATGACCGGGCGCCCCAAGGGCTTTGCCTTTGTGACGTTTGCCAAGAGAGAGGCATTGGAGGAGGCATTGCAATTGACCATGTCAGAATTCACCGGGCGCAAGATCTTTGTCAATGTGGCAGCACCTCAAAAGGCGGATGTTTTCGATAATGACTGGCGGTCGCTGAGAACTGGGCCAATGGGCGGAAAGGACCGGTTTGAAAATGACGTGGAGTTGGACTGGGGTGCAGCCCGTTCTGGAGGGCCTCTTAGAGGCGACAGAGACAGAGGCGACCGGGAAAGAAGACCCCGCAGAGAAGAAGCCGATCTCGACTGGGGTTCAGCCAGAAACACGTTCGAGCAGCCCAAGGGAGAGAGAAACGACAAATTCGGAGACAGAGGCGAGCGGTTCGGAGAAAGAGGAGAGAGACGTGAAAGACCCAAACGGGAAGAAGTGGAGTTGGACTGGAACTCAGCACGCAGCAATGCCCCCTTAAGTACCCGAGAAAGGCCAGTTCGGGAGTTCAGAGAGCGCGAGCCCCGTGAGCCCAAGAAGGACGACTTGGACTGGTCCAGTGCCCGGGGATCCGGTTTAAGACGTGAGCGCAGAGAAGACCGCAGCGAGCGCAAAGAAGAAAAGGAGTTTGACTGGAAGCGTGGACAGGCATTACCACCCAAGGCGCCCCGGGCCGCTAAGACCGCTAAGCCCGAGCCTAAGGAGCAGTTCCGTGCACAGAAGTCAGTGTACGACGTGTTGGCCCTAGACGACGAGGACGACGAGGACGCTACGCTTGAAAAGGACGTGGCCGCGCTTTCCGTGGACAAGTAGACCCTTATAGACCGCGGCAGGGCGTATAGATATGTATCTAATTGATAGATGTGAAGGAGAACAGTAGACTGAGTAGTGGGAGATTTATTGGTAGGCACTAGGGAGGCCAGTACTAATATCAGTACCAAGTAGAGACGTGTAGAGACTAAGTAGAGAGAACACTATAGGAGAATCTAGATACAGTACCATAAGTATTATATCATGTAGTAAATGGCTCTAGAGTAGTGGCACTCACAGACTATCTTTGGATATGGACATGACTCGAGTAGTGTAAATTCAATCAAATTCAATCACATGCTACCATCTGTGACTTTCTAAGTACTACTCTCTAGATACTATTTATACCATACACCATACTACCATACACCACACCAGGCTATACACCATACACCATACTACCATACACCATACACCACACACCATACACCACACACCATACACCACACACCATACACCACACACCATACACCACACTAGGCTATACAGTGTTTTTCAAAACTCTTCAAAGCAGCGCAACAAAATGTTTCGTAACCCTTGCACAGTCTTTCAAACCAAATGGACAAGAGGTTGTATACAGGATAACAAGGTGTAGATTACTTAACACCAACTGAACATTTATGGTAGGTACACCAGGAGGACCTCTCAATAACCATGGAGTACAGTCCAGCATATGATACGGAGCAGCCTGGATAAAGTTGATAGTCTCGTCAAGATATGTGAATACTTATACTTGAGGAGTTACACCAGAGCTGTTTCTGGTGGGTCTGGGTCTGGGTCTGGCAGTAGAGGACATCTTGGTATGTTCCTCTTCGACAATATTCTGATTAGTTAACTAACACTAGGGTATGGACCAGAGTCCCACCTTAAATAGATTTCCAGGACTCTGCTAAACTTTGCACACAAGAATGATGTGAGAGCTAGACCTTCCTATTATATAGAAAAGATAAGTATAGCATCAAGAAGTAAGTATAGCACACACTGGGAGATTTTCATGAGTGTGCGCCTTCCTTTTCTGAAGTGATCATTCATTGCTCACTTTCAACATAAGGAAACCAGTTCAGTTCCGTCCGTTTTTCAGCCTTGATTGGTATTGCAAGACTCCCAAATGTAGTACATATGAGGCAATCCTCCAGATTTAAGCTTTCAGATTTAAGCTTTCAGAATATTGAATTCTAGTAAAAGTTGGTTGAAACATCACGCCATTTGGTTTGAACCATTCTGTCTTTTTGGTTTGAAACATTTTGTGGCGCTGGTTTGAAACATTTTGAACAACACTGTATACCACACTAGGCTATACAGTATACTAGGCTATACAGTATACTGGGCTATACAGTATACTACCATACACCACACTAGGCTATACACCATACTAGGATATACCATACACCATACACCCCACTAGGCTATACCATACACCATACTTGTTATGTTCTTCATAACGTGTTTTAACCTAAACTTGTATTTGTTGATGGTTTCTCAATAACAGGAACCGAAGCGGTTTATATATCTTTGAGAAACGTGGCACCGCAAAACTTTCCATTAGAACAATGGTAGCTATCATTGTACGAAGTACTATGATGACCATTGCAGACTCCACTATGATGTCCATTTCAAGCCCACTATGATGGCTGCAAACTCAGTATCATGCCCATCATAGTATTTCGTACAATTATGGCCTGGCCATTGTAACAATCGGACTGAGAGGCTTCATATCCCTGTTGTAATTCGTCATCTACTAATGCATAAACTAGAACAAATTCCTTTGGGCTATCCTCAACCCAACGTCGTCTCTTATTCTCTCTATATTTCTAGTGTTACCGCCCGCTCCCTTTTCCGCGGGACGTCGTCCACTCTCCGTCTATTCCTGCATATCACTGTTTCATCTGTCCTGCTTACATGCAGTCACATGGAACATGCAGTACATCAGAGATGTACTGATTCCTCATGTTCCAACAATCCCTTGCCTTTGGTGGATCTAATAACATTAGAGTAGTAGAGTAGTAGAGTAGTAGAGTAGTAGAGTAGTAGAGTAGTAGAGTAGTAGAGTAGTAGATGTTAGATCCACCATAGGCAGGGCCCTGCCTATGAAGGTATTATGAAGCCTCTCAGTCCGATTGTTACAATGGTGATACGGCGTTTGGCCATCTATGCACGAAGTGCTCCGATGGCTCCTTTTGAATATTCCAGAAGCAATACTCCATTGTTCTGGTAGAGTTTTCCGGTAACACGTTTCTCTCAAAGGTATAAGCCACTCCGATTCCTCTCTTGAGGAACCATCAACGAATATAAGAAGCAAGGCATAGATGTATTAAAGAACACAACAGTACTTGTTAGATCCACCATAGACACCTGTGCTCTACCTATCGGGGTGTTTCAAGCCTACCATGTCTAATCTTAACAATGGTCATCAAAAACTCTTCACCTACGTGATACTTTACTATAACTACTACTTTACTACAACTACTACTTTACTATAACTACTACTTCACTATATAATATTCTACTTCAGTATATAATATTCTACTTCAGTATATAATATTCTACTTCACTATATAATATTCTACTTCACTATATAATATTCTACTTCACTATATAATATTCTACTTCACTAGTATTGTTAGATGCACCATAGACAGTGCCCTAACTATTGAGGTACAGTGTTTTTCAAAATGTTTCAAACCAGCGCGACAAAACTATTCAAACCAGCGCGACAGAATGTTTCAAACCAAAAAGACAAAATGTTTCAAACCAAATGGCGTAATGTTTCACACCAACTTTTATTAGAATTCAATATCCTGAAAGCTTAAATCTGGACGATTGCCTCATATGTACTACATTTGGGGTCTTGCAATACCAATCAAGGGTGAAAACGGACGGAACTGAACTGGTTTCCTTATTATCCTGTATACAACAACTTGTCCATATGGTTTGAAAGACTGTGCGAAGGGGTACGAAACATTTTGTCGCGCTAGTTTGAATCATTTTGTCGCGCTGGTTTGAATCATTTTGTCGCGCTGGTTTGAATCATTTTGTCGCGCTGGTTTGAATGGTATTGAAAAACACTGTATTGTTGAGAATGAGCAATCAACTGATCATTCCAGAAATGGAAGGCGCGCTCTTAGAAAATACAGTGTGCTTCGCCTTCCTTTGGTGATTCTTGATGTGATGAAGATTTAGCTCCAGCTTGAAGCATGTTGAAGAAGGTTTAGCTTCAATGGAAGACCGAAGGTCTAGCAGACTTCCTAGACTATATAAGTTAGGACTCTTGCCATAATCCTAGTGTTAATTAATCAATCAGAATATCGTCTGAGAGGAACATACAAAGATGTCTTCTACTCCCAGACCCACAAGGAACAGCCAGACCCACCAGAAACAGCTCTCGTGTAATTCCCCAAGTATACACTATACACTATACACTTACACTCTTGATGAGACTATGAACTTTATGTTTACCGATAAGTACAGTCTTATTGTACAGTCCTCTAGACTGTACGCCATGGCTATTGAAAGGACCACGTGACGTGCCCGAGTTAAGGGCACATGAGGAGTTAAGGAATCTACATATTTTGAGCCTACACTGTCTAATCCTAACAATAGCCCCTTAAAGACTCTTCTGCCTAACATTGTACGACGATGGGACGGCGTTCATCGCTATTGTTCTCGTGCGAAGTCGCACGCCCTCTCCTCTAAAAGTATTTAACTACCTCAGATTCCTCACTCGGAGGACTCATCGGCGATTGAGCATGGTAATCAGAGTATTATAGAGTATTATAGAGTATTATAGAGTATTATAGAGTATTACAGAGTATTATAGAGTATTATAGAATATCATAGAGTAGGGAAGGAGGTATGAGGGCACATTTTAGATTTTAGATTTTAGATTTATTGGGTGTTGGGATTATAGTTGCCTATATAGTTGTCTAAGGCGTGACTTAAAGTATCAGTTATAAAAGAGAAGAGGCAGAAGACAGTTTTGAGAGTTATCAAATAATGAGTAGAGGGGATTAGACAGGAATTGGACAGAACTTATATAATGATCAGACATTTCAAAGTAAAACACTATTCGGGTAGTAAAAGTCAGAACTTCAACAAAATTCAGACAGTAAGACAGTATGCAGTGAATAGACTGTAGACAAAAAGACAAAAAGACAAAAAGACAAAAAGACAAAAAGACAAAAGACAAAAAGACAAAACTCAGATAATCCTCAGACACTTCAAAAGTATTTCAGCATTCAGTTAGTAATTGGACTGAGAGATTTGGTAAACTGAACAGTAGACAGTAGACAGTAGACTAGACAAATATGAGACAATTAGACAAATACGACAGAAATAGACAGTAGACAAGACAAAAATTAGACAATAGACTAGACAAAAATTGCACAATTAGACAAACACAACAGAAATATACAATAGACTACATAGTAGACTAGGTAGTAGTAAACTAATACTCTTGGTAGTAGTATAGAGATATTAGTGGCATTGCATAACAATCAATATATACTGATTTCTTAGTCAAGCAGCATTTATTCTAGTAACTATGCAGAGGGCTATGTTGTTGGTACAGGGCTATGGGCGTTATTCTCGAGTTATGAGCATCTGGAGGAGCTGATTATGAGCCTTGAGATGTTTCAAGAGAGTTTCAAGAGTTTCAAGAGTGTTTCAGAGCTCTCCATTGGTGTTTCAAAAATATGCACATTCATTTTACGTTGATGGCTTGCGTTACGTTGATGTTTCAGATCTTGGGGTGCTTGTTTCAGGTTTATAATTTGTGCGGTGAGGCTGTTTCAGGTTATGCTAGTGTTGTGCCTGCATGGACCCGCGCGTCGATTCATACTACACTTCTTATCCGGAGCACTTTATTTCTTGGATGTGCATGGTGATTCCGAAAAGGGAAAGACGTGAAGCGTCTAAAGGATTGCCTAATCCGGTAACACAGAGTGAGGAAACCAAGCCCCGTTGCTGCCCGACGGCCTATCACGTAAAGGCGTTCTTGGCGGTAGGGGCCGTTGTGTGGCTAGTGGCCCAACATGCAGGCATTCCCTTCCTTGGGCATTAGACGTCGATAAACATTGATACTGACGTGGTTTCAGACCTCAATACAAGACGGTTTAGTTCAAGGAAAGTACGGATTTGGTTCAGGTAAAGGCAGGAGTTGGTGTACGGATGTGATGTACGGATGCATCTATTAAAATTTACTTACATACAGAATACATGCCGGATGTATGGATGTTTATTTTCGGGCGAGGTGTGGGCGTGGGCGAGTGAGTGAGTGGTGTACCGAAGTTTCGCGTGCGGCTTAGGTGTACGGATGTGAGCGCGGTCGCGTCGATAGTTCTAAGATCTAGACCCGGACTGCACCAGGCGCGAATCAAGCGTGCTTTGCACTGTTTTAGGTCTAGACAATAGGCGTTGTTGGCACACGTGTCATGAGCTATAAATAGACGTGGGGCAAGAGGTGGCGCAGGACTTGGGGCCAGATGGCTTGGGTGCAGTGCCCCCTTATTTTACGTGCAGTCCGGAGCAGAGAGATCCGAAACATCCCCTTAACAATTAGCCGAACCGAGCACGCTGAAACAGGCAATTGGTGGATGCGGGCCCGTTAGTCCCAGACCTAGTTGAGACAGGGCGCGCCGCGTGTATGCAACGTGCCTTCGAAAGTCGCGCGCTCCATGCAGGTGCAGCCGGTTCCATCCCTCGATTCCCCTTCCCATCCTCCTCCACCATACAGACATACATCCATAGACAGACATTCACCGTATCTATTCTGATACAGATATACATATACCTCTGTGTTATTATTGTGAGACTGGACGGCATCATTAAATCCATACACAGTACCGCTCCAGTAAATTCATAAACAATAGCGCACCGGTAAATCCATACATAGTATCATACATTGTGTCCATATAGTGGATCCATATAGTCATATGGTCATATAGTCATGTAGTCATGTAGTCATGTAGTCATGTAGTCATATAATAGATCCATAGTAGATCCATAGTGTGTGGATACCTTACCCTGTATACTCATACATAGTAGACACACACGAGCTATGGTATAGGGACAGTAGGCATAGTAGACAGAATAGACAGAAGGCAGATGTTAGGCAGATGTTAGGCAGAATAGACCGAATAGAACGAATAGACCGAATAGACCGAATAGACAGCGATAGAGAGAGATAGACAGAATAGACAGAATAGACAGAATAGACAGAATAGACAGAATAGACAGAATAGACAGAATAGACAGCGATAGACAGCGATAGACAGCGATAGACAGAGATAGAAAGAATAGACACAGATAGACAGGAGGCAGATATTAGGCTTAGTAGGCATGAGTGACCCCCGGGGTGTATGAATAGCCCTTCCTGAATGGCGCCGGAATGGCCCCCGGCATGTATGAATTGTCCCCCCTAATACCTTGTCCTGTCCATGACCCACAGTGTGGATACGAATTCGGATACAGGGCCAACGCGCGCATTGTTTGCCGGATCGCCATTTCTGCAGCGTCGCTCGCAGGTGCCTGAGACCTCGTTTCTTTTTTTCCTATTATTTTTTTTTGAGGCTCTTGGCTCCATTATTCATTTTTTCTTTTGTCTGCTACATTTCCTCCCGGGGCCAATTTTTACCGCCTCCTCTAATTTATCCCCCCATTCTTTTCGTCCCATTCTTTTAGAGGCGGCGTATCCTCGTTTCAATTCTTGTTACTTTCGCTACTACTACTTTCAGAGGCAAATCCATTAGCCCATTTCTGGTTCAAATTCTACGCCAACACACCAACACATAACCTACTCCAACACACCTACTCCAACACACACCAACACACCAACACCAACGCACCAACGCACCAACACAGCCTTCTTATACACACCAACGCGTAACGTGTCTTTGTTCACCCTAATACACTTTACTTTTTGCTGGTTGTTGGTCATTTGATTACCAGTTATCTAGTTGTGATTGCCAGTTAGTCAGTTATCCAGTTACCCAGTTATCCAGTTATCCAGTTACCCAGTTATCCAGTTATCCAGTTATCCAGTTGTGTTTGCAGTTGTGTTTACCACCGTCATCAGTTCTTAGGACTTTCGAATACCACGAACATTGTTGATCTGACACTTGCAATTCTTTTGTGATACGAACTTGATCTAGTTTCACTCAGGCCAGTTTCCAGTCTATTAATCAGTCTTTCTGGTTATTGTCTTACGGTGGCCTATTGACGTCCAGTTTTGATTTGTTTGCATAATAATGTTGCCCATTATACCCTTTCTTTTCCTCGCCAGCTCGTTGGCAGCTGACTCGCTCGGCTGTTTTTCGTCCGTCGACACAAGCAACGCCAAGGGCTTCCAGACCTACGGCTCCCAGAGCAGCTGTAGCGGAGCCTGTGGCCCCGATTATCCCTACGTGGCCATGCGAGACGGTGCCTACTGCTACTGTCTCACTTCCATGCCCTCGCTGAATCAGGTGGCCGATTCCCAGTGTAACGTCCGGTGCAATGGCTACGGATCCGTCAATTGCGGTGGTAGTTCCGTTTTCACGGTGTTCACGGGCCAGGGCCAGGATCCAGACTCCGGCTCCAACTCGGGTGCCAACTCGGGCTCCATCGCCGCCTCGTTGCTGGATTCCACCGATTCCCTCGCTGCCTCTCGCCCCACTCAAGCGTCATCCAAGCCATCGCTGAATTCGTCGCCGTCCATTTCTGAAGACGCACCCAGCTCCATCACTTCAGTGACCACCGCATCCGGCACGGGCGACAGCTCGGTGGAGTCTGTCAAGTACCGTACGGTGACGCAAACGTCGGGATCGGACTCCACGGGCACGTCGTCATCCAGTCTGCGTCCAGAAGAGCAAAAGAAACAGAGCAGCATTGGCCCCATTGTAGGAGGTGTCGTTGGCGGAGTGGCCGGAGCCCTAATATTGGGGTTTGCAGCATTCTTCTTGATCCGTCGCCACAACGGGAAAGACGAAGACGACGAGGAGGAGTTCTACAAGAAGGGCACCTCTGGAGGAACGCTCAACCGTGGAGTCTCCAGCAAGTCGCAGAAGTTTAACTCGGTGTTCGACATGCCCATGTCCAATCCTTTCGTACACCCCTCGGACGAATTTGCCGAGAAGCGGGCCAGCGCTAGCGCTGGCGACGAGCTTTCAGACCCACGGCTTAACCCGGCCATGATGGGACGGCGCCGGCTTTCGGAGGGCTCTTTGGCGGACGAGGCGGACTATTCTCGCAAGATTCTAGGTGTGGCCAACCCATAACCGAACCCTTGGCATAATCCAAACCTCAACCCCAAAGCCCTGCACTCCATATTCACCAGTATGCGTTATAACTAATGTTTTCATTGTCTTCGTGTATACGTACGGGAGAATATGGTTCATCTATGCACTTTCATGAACACAATCCACATATCAAACAAGGTTTTTACAGTAGTACAGTAGTATAGTAGTATAGTAGTATAGTAGTATAGTAGTAGTAGTACAGTAGTACAGTATTATAGTAGTACAATAGTAGTACAATAGTATAGTAGTATAGTAGTAGTAGTACAATAGTAGTACAATAGTAGTACAATAGTAGTACAATAGTAGTACAATAGTAGTGCAATAGTAGTACAATAGTAGTACAATAGTAGTACAATAGTAGTACAATAGTAGTACAATAGTAGTACAATAGTAGTACAATAGTAGTACAGTAGTATAGTAGTAGTAGTACAGTAGTACAGTATTATAGTAGTATAGTAGTAGTAGTAGTACAATAGTAGTACAATAGTAGTACAATAGTAGTACAATAGTAGTACAATAGTAGTATAGTAGTAGTACAGTAGTAACTTAAAGGGTAGAGATAATACTCTCAGAACCACAATCACTTGTGTGACTCAAATGAATAATAAAATAGAAGTGAATAAAAAAATAGAAATATAGGCTTATATGGTGTGCACGTGGCTATCAAGTGAATAAAAGACTATGGTAATATGGTTGTATGTGGTGTGAGAAATTCAAGTGGGGCGTGGGAAAAATTTACGATGTCCACGATACTCACGATTTTCACGATGTTCACGATTTTCAGTGATGGAGGGACGGAGAGAAAAAAAGTGATGTGTGCGAGTGCGAGACAGAGAGACGAAGATAGTGAGAGTGAGACGAAGATAGTGAGAGTGAGACGAAGATAGTGAGAGTGAGACGAAGATAGTGAGAGTGAGAGTGAGTGAGAGTTAGAGTGATACAGTGAAATAGACTAGTAAGCTGGAGATGGAGATGGAATAAGGTAAAGTAAGAAGGACGGAGGTGGAGGTGGAGATGGAGATGGAGTGGTAGAGATAGTAAGAAAGATATATAACTACTACATTGGTAGTGAAAGAAATTGGTCATAGATATAATGAATATGTAGAATGATAGTTGAATAGAGTGAGAGTGAGTGGTGGTGAAACATAGTGTATGGTAGTGATAGAGTCAAATAGAATGACTGCTACTATTACTACTACTACTACTCCTGGTAATGAATACTACTGACTACCAACAGTGACTACCAACAGTGACTACCAACAGTGACTACCAACAGTGACTACCAACAGTGACTACCAACAGTGACTACCAACAGTGACTACCAACAGTGACTACCAACAGTGACTACCAACAGTGACTACCAACAGTGACTACCAACAGTGACTACCAACAGTGACTACCAACAGTGACTACCAACAGTGACTACCAACAGTGACTACCAACAGTGACTACCAACAGTGACTACCAACAGTGACTACCAACAGTGACTACCAACAGTGACTACCAACAGTGACTACCAACAGTGACTACCAACAGTGACTACCAACAGTGACTACCAACAGTGACTACCAACAGTGACTACCAACAGTGACTACCAACAGTGACTACCAACAGTGACTACCAACAGTGACTACCAACAGTGACTACCAACAGTGACTACCAACAGTGACTACCAACAGTGACTACCAACAGTGACTACCAACAGTGACTACCAACAGTGACTACCAACAGTGACTACCAACAGTGACTACCAACAGTGACTACCAACAGTGACTACCAACAGTGACTACCAACAGTGACTACCAACAGTGACTACCAACAGTGACTACCAACAGTGACTACCAACAGTGACTACCAACAGTGACTACCAACAGTGACTACCAACAGTGACTACCAACAGTGACTACCAACAGTGACTACCAACACTGACGACTACTGATTGACTACTGATACTGATGGCTCAGGAAGCTAGGAACAGGTATTGAAGACTCAATATAGTGAAAAAGGGGGCTTCTAGCAGTACACTCTCTACCACTAAGGAGCTGTTGGTAGCTTGGAGTGTTCAAGTGTTCAAGTGTTCGAGTGTTCAAGTGTTCGAGTGTTGATAGCTTGGAGTGGTTTATTGGTACCCTGTGCAAGACCATAAAAAGCCCCAAAGACTTGATGAATAAACCTACTCCCATTAATCTTTTACCTGACTACTGTCTTCACTGCCACTGTCTTCACTGCCACTGTCTTCACTGCCACTGTCTTCACTGCCACTGTACTAGTGCACACCCCTAAGTAATCAAGAGCGTAGACGACATATTAAGTGTAGAACAACTGAACAATATTCACCAAAACTCAATAACTAGTAAGTAAAATTAGCTAGATATATATAAGCTATCCAAAATGGATTCGTCTTTGTCACTGATATTGAGCTTTTCTGTGAGGATATATTTGGGGTACTCTATGGGCCACCTGATTTTCCCCAGCATTCTAGCTGAGCTGGAGTTAAAGAATCTACAGGTGATGAGCAGCGGATAAGGATTCATTAAAGAATTCACTGTTGATTAAGTCTGGAAGGACTTGTGTATCCACAAAAAATTTGTCATGTTGCTTGCCGGAATATGCCGACATGTCAGCGAAGCAGACCCACATAAGTTTGTGACATTGAAATTNGAAGCAGACCCACATAAGTTTGTGACATTGAAATTGAGAATCAAGAGCTCCTTTCAAAGTCAGAGAGTGTAGATTCACTGCAAGAGAAAGAGCCAAGGAAGCCGTCTGGAGTGGTACGACAGTAAATGCAAAACACTGACAACTCTACTTCTTCTACTACTTCTTCTTCTTCTTCTTCTACTTCTGCTTCTTCTTCTACTTCTTCTTCTTCTTCTTCTTCTTCTCTTGAAGTAAACACCCCTCAAGTGTTTACATACCTTGACGAGACTATGAGGACCATGTCCCTCAGTAACTGTCCACTGGACATCACACCATGGTTAATCTATGGTCCACCTGGTGCCGCAACTATCGTTGTGGAAGATGCGATATCTAATCTACAGTGTTGGGGTAGTGTTGGGTAGTGTATAAGAATATGGCATATAAGAATACAGTGTAGTTATTATATTGTAGAAAATATATACACTATAGAGTCTTTCATTGTGGAAGGTACATCAGTTGGCTGAGGCACGATGTTCATGAAAATAGCATAGTAGAGTGAGTTCGCTGCCACTCACTGCAAAGTAATACCAGAGTAGAGTTCAACGCACTTCTTTTGCCGACAAAGTCAATCACGAAAAACGCTCCATTGTATGCCAACACGAACTTGACCATACCCAAAATGGCAATCATCTGGCAGTCTTGTTCAACTTCTCAACTTCTCAACTCCGGTAACTCCTTCAACTGCAACTGAAACTGCAACTGCAAACAAGTCTGGGGCGTAGATGGTCACGGCATTGGTGCACAGAACTCTAGGGATATTGTGGATGAGGATGTGATTAAGATATCGTCTTTGTCACTTTTAACCCATGGGAATACACTTGCAAACAATTCATTTATGAGAGGCGTGACTTTAATATCCATGACATTCTCGCCAGGTTCACTTCAACATCCATGACATTCTCGCCAGGTTCACTTCAACATCCAGAACATTTTCGCCAGATTCCAACTTCAACATCCATGACATTCTTGCCAGATTCCAACTTCAAACATATTCAAATTATATTCGGTACCATAAGAGCTATTCCATTCCAAGCAGAGATTTGTATTCCCCACTCTTGATATATCAGGATTTCACGTCCATTTGATGTATGATCATCTTATGGTGAGTACCAAGTGCAATACGAATTCATAAACTCGCATAGCAGATTACTGGTGTGAATGTCTCTTCATAGTCAATACCCTCAACTTGAGTATAACCTTTGGCAAAACTAGCCTTGCCTTGTACTTGCCACCATCTTTCATTGTGAAAACCCAACGGCACCCTATAGGCTTGACATCAGGAGGACAGATTTCTG
>NKZD01001658.1:0-47433 GCA_002370635.1 Metschnikowia cerradonensis
ATGCAATGAACCCTTAGAAGTGGGATTGTTGCATCGTGTAATGAACCTTGGCAAGCAGGACGGGATTGTGAAAGATACAATTAAGTCCAAAGTCCTCATGAATCAAAAGAAAGCAACTGCTTTTCCAAATACTCCACTAAAGTCTGCTATACAGGTCTATGAAAATAACTATGACAAGAGCCCCCGAAATTGAACCAGAAAAAAAATGTCGCTAATAGTTGCTAATAGTTGCTTAGAAATTTATAAAAAAAGAAAAAAAAAGAGGATCTGTAGAAGTAATTACTAGGCTTGGAACTAGAGTTGTAACATAATCATGATCTTGAAGACTAAAGACTATTCATGGCTAATACCGTTTTACTCATAGTGTCATATCCATAGTGTTATACTCATACTTTCAGGGTAGTGTCCTGCCCATAGCAGATCTAACGGTACTGGTGTTAGTAGTTGCAGTATTAATAGTGTTAGATGGCAATTTGGAGAGTAGATATACTAATGGTAGGTATACTTCACTACATCACTACTAAGTAAACCCTACTAAGTATAATCTAATTCACTAATAAGTATCTCCACATTACTAACCATGCAAACTAGACAGATGACTACACAACACGACTACACTACACGACTACACTACACGACACGACTACGCTACACGACACGACTACGCTACACGACACGACTACACGATTACACATAATTACTCCAGACTATGCCTTAGGTAAGACACCTCTTCAGTGTAGAGTGATAGTGCTGGTGAATTAATGCTGGTGAATTAGTGCTAGGATATAGCTGGTTAACATGGTTGAGATATAAGTGGCAGGTGCAACTACTTCTATCTAGTCCACTATAGTTCTAATAGATTAGTATCTCCACAGATTATAAACTATACTTGGGTAGTAGTAGAGCCTACTGTCTATAGTAATGGACCTTTCCTTAATTGACACACACAAGAGATATGTATACTGTCTAGATTTCCTGAAGTATATTCCTGTAGTGTATTCCTGTAGTGTATTCCTGTAGTGTATTCCTGTAGTGTATTCCTGTAGTGTATTCTCTATAGGGAGTCGTAATAGTGGTAGCAGTTACAGTATTGATAATAATCTGGGTGGTATAAATAGTGTGGAGAGACACTGCGCAGCCAGTCAGCTCACTAAGTGGAAGGTCTTCGCACAGCCAAAATGGAAGTGTACTGTGTTTTCAGAAAGGCTCGCATATTTTGATGTTTCAGAAATGTTTCAGATTTGTTTCAGAAATGTTTTACGAGTAGTTCACGAATGTTTCAGATTTGTTTCAGATTTGTTTCAGAGAAATTTCAGAGAAATTTCGCACTTGTTCAGATTTATAGCTGTAGTAGACCTTATGTTCTTTTGGAGGTCACGTGACAGGGTGCACAGTGCACATCACTCGCATCGCTGGTGTCTCAACACTATGTTTCTCCACCGCTCTAGAGTAACTCTCCAGCCGCTTTTCCGGATAAGTTCCCGACTGGCGAGGCTGGTGAGGTTATCTTCACTGCATACAGCAGGTTCAACAGTAGCTCTGGCCAAAAACCCCGATGATTTTAAAGGAATTCTCACCAAATACGGCTGGGTCTTGGTCAAAAACTCCCATGTGGCCCGGAGTTGGACCCAGACAAACCTCAACAACTTCCTTGACGAAAGGTTACCATCCCAGGCACATACAGACTACAGCAAGCTCCAGAAGGTGGTGGATGAGTGGATGGAAAGTGCCGATTTGGACTCCAAGCCAAAGATAAGGAAGAAAACCGCAGAGGATTTACGCAAACACGAGGAATTGAAGTTATTTTTGAAGCAGCTGAAAGAGGAAGGCCAGTTTCGGGGTGTACGGGCATCCAAGGCCTCATCTAGGGCCAAAAGGGAAGTTTCCAGTACCGAGGTCACCTTTACATATGCATGGAACTATTTCATGGCCATGACGTACCCGAAATATAAGGAATTTTCGCCCAAAGAAGCACGTCAACGTGTGGCGGCCGAGTGGCGGCTGATGAGTATGGATGCCAAGGACGTGTATAGAGAAGAGTACTCCAAGCTTCTCCTGCAGGGAAAGGATATTTTGCATGGAAAGATTGTGGACCGGGAAGTCAAGTTGAAGCTGACCGAGCGGCTCCAAAGCTCCAAGGAAAGGAGTTTGCGCCGTAAGGCTGAAACTTTAAAGGCCTTGGAGCTGCTGGTGACAGAGAAACTTGATTCTGATAAGCCCAATGAGGAGTAAGACTCTCTATGTTATATGCAGGCGCTCAAAGCAATCTCTTCATGAGAGGCTTTGCTACTTTTTTTGGGTGCCGATTTTGTTTCGGATTGCAATTTCCGTGGCATGGCTTCGCTCCCCTTTATGCCTGCCAGAATGATCATCTCTTCATCTGCTCAAAACATGTTAGTGGCTAAGAACTTCTTACTTCGTGGCACCCATCACGTCTCGGTTTTACGAAAAAGACACATCTCGGTTCTCATTGCAGTGATTGAAATTCTAACCATTTTCTTTTTTCAGAAAAACAATTGTGCTTGACTATGATTTGGGTAAGAGGAGGGTTGGTATGTGGTCTTTGATCAGATGGCATATAATTTTGATTGGCAAAAAGAAGAACTTTGAAAATTGTTTCTTATTGGTTTTGGTGAGTTCCCTTATCACCAAGAACGCCCCAATCATCTCCATGCTGTTTTAGCTGCTGCCAAACTCAAGGTGGAACCTTGCCTTGCAATGAAAAGGACGAAGGGCTTCAGAAATTGAGCAAATTGGCCAAAGAGATGGACGGGTTTAACTTTTTCCACTGTGATAACACAATTTCTAGGTTGTACAACCTAAGTAACCAGTGTATGGAGAGATTGAAACATTTGAGTATTGAGTGTTAGAGAGACTGAAACATTTCAGTATTGAGTGTTAGACAGACTGAAATATTTCAGTATTGAGTGTTAGACAGACTGAAATATTTCAGTATTGAGTGTTAGACAGACTGAGATATCTCAGTATTGAGTGTTAGACAGACTGAGATATCTCAGTATTGAGTGTTAGAGAGATTGAAACATTTGAGTATTGAGTGTTAGAAATATATCATTGAGAGGATGTTTCAGGGTCAAGTGATGAGTACTGGAGATGGATAGACTAGGATGAATGTACATAGATAGAATTATATACATAGTTATTATTCGATGATAATGAATATTGCTTTCATAAGAATGAAGCAGTATTTTTGGCCTCCTTTACCATATTCTGAAGTATCAGTAGGGCGAAACTTTATTAATGGTATAGGTACAGTTATATTGATTATATTGGCAGATTTGGGCTAAAGTGTTGATATTCAATTAAAGTTACTCCAGATATTATAGAATAGTTAAAGTGGAAATACTAGAGAATTGGAGTTATTTTGAACATACCTGCACAGTAGCACACATTCGGCAAAGTACTTTATTTTTCCTTTGCTTCTATGTCTCTCTCTGTAGAGATATTGGATTAGTTATCTAATAGAAGTTTGTCGCGAAGGCCTCCTTATATATGTGGGAGTTGGCCTTCACTCATCCTCGGTTGTTCTCGACAACTGAAGCATGTGAAAATAGTCGCGCAGTGCCCAGCAAGCCTAGAGCACCATGTGCACTCTTAGTCGGAGTTAATTTCCAACATATTATGGTCCTGCATATACTCATAGACCCCCAAATCTCATACAATTTCTTCACAAAAAGCACTATTGTGCTCAAAATAATTTTGTTTTGTAGTCTAAACCCAAATATATATCACAAAGCTTAAGACACAAATGATAATGCAGACACAAATATTCTTGTGTTCCAAGCCACAAAACTCAGCATACCAGAATTTCGCAGCTATTGTGACACATTGCGAACTATATAAACCAGGCCATTTCCCCCTGAATTAACTTTTTATTCCTACCACTTTTCTTCTCCACATCTCTAGCCAAGATCAAAAATCCAAAATCCAAAATCACAAAGATGTAAAAATAACTAACCGGTATGTCATCACCATCGCGTACCACCCCACATCATGCTCTTTTTCCTGAGAGTGCCCTTCCTCTATGACGGAACGAGATTGTAGATTCAACTCTATTAGCTTCCAGGGAGCATTTTTGTAAAAGACCTTTGAGATGGCGGCTACTGCCGTGTTCGTGCCCGCACACGATCGTCCCAAAACCTGGTGGTATTGGGTAGGCACACAACCGAGTGGTTTGACAGCCGTGTCTTTCCATTGGCCATCTTGGGCTGGGCCTCTCTCCAAGGGCCGTTTCAATACCTCCATCTAGCTTCCGGAGATTTGTTCTGGTTTTTGGGGAACGTCGAGGTCCGTAAGGCACCCCGAAGGAGCGAACCATGCATGGTGAATAGTACGTACTTAGTATCTTATACTAATTTTCCCAACCATTGTCCAGAAGGATTGATTCCATACATTGGATAGTGTGCAACTGATAGTGTGCAACTCATTGTGTGCAACTGATAGTGTACAACTGATAGAGTACAACTCATTGTGTACAACTGATAGAGTACAACTCATTGTGTACAACTGATAGTGTACATTTAATTTCATCATCTGTTTGTGGACACTTATACACCAGCCCCTTCTTAGTCGACGAGGAAATGGCTGGTGCATGTGTTAAAGGAACCAGCCGGTTCGGGACTCAATCAATGAATACTACTTATAGTATACCTCTAGCATCTTGTGAAAGTGTGAAGATGTGACATGAACCTTTCGGCGCAGGTTTGTGGAGCATTGGTCATGGGCTCAAAGAAGTTTGGGTATACTACGAGTACTGTACTTCTGACATTCGGCCCTGCATTGGGACGTACTCTAACACCTATATAAGGAGTGCAATCATTGATGATTATAATTGGCTTAGTAATAGAACGTTTTTGTTGGAAATAGTATTATTGTAGGGTTACACAAGAAGTTTTCAGCTTATGTTTTAGCATATATTAATATACAGGGATATTTAAGTTGTACCTTACAAGACCAAAGTCCTAAGATAGGGTCCAAGCAAGCCTTATAGTGTCCACTTGTCTAGACCTGTACATTCCACTTGACTAGATTTGTACGATCCATTTGCCTAGATTTTTACATTCCATTGACTAGATTTGTACGTTCCATTTGCCTAGACCTGTACGTTCCATTTGTCTAGACCTGTAATCATCTTATTCGTGAGATAATTTAATCTTAATTTTTATGGAGCATATCTATTTGGATATTTTCCTCTTATTAAATCCCGGCCTATGGCCGGGATACCCCGCAGTGCGGGGTCATTTTAATAAGTACGATGGTTTTAATCAAACCATGATAAATTATAAACATTATACTTATAATAATATAAGAGCTTGTAGAAATTATTCAATTATAACTTATGATAAATTAAAATCTACGGGGAGTAAATCAAATATAGATAAAGAAGCATTAGCTAAAATAAATATTGTTTTAGATAAGTTAGAAACGAATAGTGGAGAGTTGGAAGCCACCTTACTTCCTATAATAAATAAGACTATAAAAAATCCCGCCAAAGGCGGGTATAATTCACCTACTTTAGATGAAAATCTAAATAAAGGTATTAATCATTATTATCAGTTAAACAAATTACAATTAGGTTTAATTTCTTCTACTTTATTTAATCCAAATTGTTATGTTCTTTATAACGTAAATTGCCTAAAACTTGTATTCGTTGATGGTTCCTCAAGAGAGGAACCGGAGTGGCTTATATAACTTTGAGAGAAACGTGTGACCGAAAAACTCTCCACCAGAACAATGGGGAGCATTATTCTGGAATGTTCGAAAGAGGCCTTTGGCTCACGAGTTGTCATAATGGTCAAATGCCGTATCACGGCATTTGTAATAGACAACGACAGAATCGGCCATCGTAGGCTTCATAATACCTCAATAGGTAGTGTTTTACCTATTGTGGATCTAACACAAATTTTAATACTATTATAAATTTAAAAGATATTTTATCTTGACCCACAGATAACTGCAAACATAATAATCGAAATAATTTTCATATATCTTATAATTTAATTAGTCCTTTTACTTCTAAAAATTTACAACATATAGATAGAACGTTTCATGTTGAGAAAACAGCACTTGGTGTCTCCAGCACCGCAGCCACTCACCCTGACTTTGGTGGTGTGAAGGCCCACCCCAATATAAACGATGTCAATATCCAAGAGTACCGAAATTTCAACTGATGGGACATACAAAGACGCCTCCTAACACCAGACCCACTAACATTAATTAGTGTAGAGGTACTGATGTTTACTGAGGACTTGGCCTGATTCTCTTCATTTCTATGTCCTGTACATAGCGCTTCACTTATCGGCATATAACATATCCACGAAGTACCTTGACTCCGTACATGCCAGGTAATAGTTGGCAGAAGTAGTATTCAGTATCTTATTGTAGGGCTCAAATTCCAGGCTAGGCTCACTTTAAATTCTTAGTTTAGGTCTAAAGGAGCAATGATTCTATCCAGTACTGATACTACCGACAAATACTACTGACTGTTATGTTCTTTAATACATCTATGCCTAACTTCTTATATTCGTTGATGGTTCCTCAAAGAGAGGAACCGAGGTGGCTTATATACCTTTGAGAGAAACGTGGAACCGAAAAACGCTCTACCAGAACAATGGTAAGGATTGTTCTGGACTATTCGAAAGGAGCCATCGGAGCACTTCGCGCATAGATGGCCAAACGCCGTATCACCATTGTAACAATCGGACTGAGAGGCTTCATAATACCTGCCTATGGTGGACCTAACACTGACCAGCAGATTAATACTACTGACTAAGTGACTGATTCTGATGACTGGGCACGAACAAGGTGAGTGTTATAAATAATTTATCCGTGGTCTCGGTCTTTGGCTTCTTGTAGAATGGGAGGTGAATAAGGTTATGGACAGATTGATGTAGGCGCATGTCTTGCTGCGCAGTAATTCTGGACTCTCTTTGTATCCTTTACGAAGCTTATTATTGTGTACTGAGATACTCGTTTGAATCAGAACAAACGGTTTTAAAATACCGTGTTCTATTGGGGGTTCGTGGTAGGCATCACACCTTTATATTTTTCATGGACCTGAAATAGATGGTTGAAGGTGAGTATAGAATATTGGAAAAGAGAGTCACGATAGTATTACACTACTCTACTACTACTACACTACGCTACTACTACTACACTACTCTACTACTACTACACTACTCTACTACTACTACACTACTCTACTACTACACTACTCTACTACTATAATACATGCCAGATCTGCCATAGGCACTGCTCTACCTATTTGAGTATTATAAAGCCTCTCTGCCTGATACTTTGTATAAGGCCTTCACCCAGCCAGCTACCAGCCAGCTACTAGCGTGCACCTTCTTGAACAGTTATTTAAGCAGCTCAGACTCCTTCCTTCGAGAAATTCTCTGCGAATGAACATAGTAACCAGAGTATCTGACATAACAAGAACCAATCAGTACAACCATTATATGTATAATGTTTATTACTTCTCTAGTATGTATTGGTATGTTTTAGTATGTTTTAGTATGTTTTAGAATGTCTTAGAATGTCTTAGAATGTCTTAGAATGTCTTAGTATGTCTTGGTGTAGTATTAGATTGTCTTCCTATGTCTTGCTATGTCTTACTATGTCTTGCTATGTCTTACTATGTCTTACTATGTCTTGCTATGTCTTACTATGTCTTACTATGTCTTACTATGTCTTACTATGTCTTACTATGTCCTAGTCTATCTTATTATGTCTTGGTGTAGTATTAGAAGTGTATAACAATGCTTAGTACAATTTTCTACAGTACTTAATGTAACCTTTCTGTGACACCCGCTTCATGGACGTATGGTCTGTTATAGACTTGCTATTGTGCTTGGAAGTTTAAACTCTAGTTGTTAGAATCTTGTAAACACGTAAATTACCTAAGCGATACTGTATTCATTGATGATTCCTCAGTAACAGGAATCGGCAACCATTAAATATTCTGCAGGGGAGTAGCCGAAGCGATGTAGTAACGGAGACCCGAGAGTCGCCGTAGTAACTGTGAACCAGAAAGGGGGCGTAGTAACTGCAAACCCGAAAAAGGGCGTAGTAGCATCGGTTCCCGATTAATTGGGCATGTGAGCTCAATCGCTATATGAGTTGTATTCCATCCATCTTGGATCTAACACTAATCATGTACCTGGTATATACATAACGTCTCTTGAATAATAGACTAATGGTCAAGATTAATCTAATAGCAGCTACTAGTAGAATTACAGAAAATAGTTCAATTCTAGCGAATAGAAGTT
Source organism: Metschnikowia cerradonensis (assembly GCA_002370635.1). Lineage (NCBI taxonomy): Eukaryota > Fungi > Ascomycota > Pichiomycetes > Serinales > Metschnikowiaceae > Metschnikowia > Metschnikowia cerradonensis. The sequence continues at coordinate 8,289 of NKZD01001658.1, forward strand.
TCTAGTGAAGACTGGTCTGTCTTGATTAATAGTTTGTCCTAAGTAATCTTCTGTAGTTGTCTGTGATAAATGACAATTGCCATACGATAAAGCTGTAAGGGCTAAGTACTAAAAGATACGTAAATTTGTCTTCCAATATTAATTATCAATTCATAAGTTCAAATGTAAGAAAAAAAAGATTGCAACACCACAATTTCACACATGGTCTCCCACTGCATTACTCACTGTGGCCCTAAGTGGCTTAACTAACGTTGATCGGACGGGAAACAGTTTTTTCCACTTGGTATGGCCGCAACCGAGGGTAAATTTTGGTGCAATTTTAAATAACTGGTTGTGTAATCTAGTCTGTTATGTTAACTGAGTGATGTATACGAAGGCTCTGTCTGCCTCCGATACTCCCGGTCTTCTCTTTAACTCGGTTAGTTTCGTATTGAGGAAAAAGAACCACCAACAAGCTCTATGTGTTTAGTCATTTTATGGTAATTAGACTCTTGAGTAATGCTCATCATAAGGTCTACACAAAACTGTATTGGGTGCTTCGTATGTCATTAACACCGAACTACATATGTAGTACCTTGATAGCGTTAACTTTACTTTTAATATACAGTTATAAGTTCGACAGTTTTTTACTTGTAGCTAAATTTGTTGTGTGGTTGTGGTCGTGCCGGACCCAATATCTATACTAAAGTTTGATTACACTATGGCAGGAGCATCTTCATCGGCGGAATCATGATTCTCAACGTCATATACCTCGAAATTGTCCGCATCAAAAACTGAGCTTTGCGGCACCCATATACCAAATTTGGATTGATGAATGTCCAGAAGCCGCTTCCATGCAGGAACATCGCCAAAAATGTCCTGAAATTTAGCCAATATCTCACCATAACTTTCCATATCCACAATATGCAGAGCCAGGGCCGGGGCCATGTATTCAGGAGGAAAACAGGCAATTTGAGCCTCGAAAATCCGCAAAAAATCGGTGGAGAATGCTTGTTTTTTCTCCAAAAACAGCCTGCTGCTCAGTATAAGGGAGAGCAAAGCCGTCCATTGTGTTAGAGAGCAAACATTACCCAAAATAAGAAAGTGAAGAAACGAAAGTTGAACCTCGGCCAAGAGAATGCTGGGATCATGAGCGAAAAGCGACTCAAGGTACCAGGAACGGTCCAAAAAATCACCAGTAACTTCCGAACCCGAGGTCTCTTCACGTCGTTTATGCGTTTGGATGATTGTGTACCGGAGCTCGTCCTGGTCTGCCTGCAGAAACTTCTGGTTGGGTGTCTTTTGCCTTAGAATATCCAATAAGACCATATTCTCCTCCAGCAGCGGAGTAGCGGTGGAAATAGGTTTTTTTGGGTTGGCCACGTACTCTTCCACGACTTCCATGTCCAAAAACCTGGTCAATTCCGCCCATTTCTCCCGGTCTTCGGGATACTCCACCATATATGGGTAAAAAAGGCCCAAATCATGCATGTCCGGGTCACGTGCGGCACTCAATACAGTCTCTGCCTTGATATTCCACGTCACGACTTGCTGATCATCACAATGGAACCACCAGCCGTATCGTACCAGTGAGCCCTGGTCAAGAGACTCGGAATAGTGGAGAAAATGGAGGCCTTTGGGGATGAGTTTGACGCCTTTGAGTAGGTTTTTGACAGTGAAGAATTGTGTATCAAGCCCTAAAACAGAATTTGGGCCAAGAGCCTCCACATCCTGTAGTAGAAGCGTTCCTTGGGGCGGTAGGCTCATGGCATCTCTCGAGGTATATATATATAGATGTCAAGCACGCGCACATAGAAATGGTATATATGCAGGATCTGATGCTGTGTATGCAGTATACACGAATTATCTGCAGTACAATTAATCAATTTCGAATTCCCGGCCCACTTGGTCAGCCAATGGTTCGGTTTGAAGGTCAAGGAACTTCAGGCGCATCATTTCTGATACCATGAAGCGATCAATGAAGCCGCTGACCTTGCTATTTTTAGAAGCATCGTGAATTATCAAGTAGTTCAACTGGAGCCGTTCAAATATCTCCAATACCTGCTTCAAAGACGCCGTTTCCTTGACGATAAGAGTCGGTTTTGAAGCCACAACAGGCACAAACCTAACGTTTTTATAGGCGTTGCAGATTTCTTGCTCATAGTCTCTCTGCTCGTCTTCTAGAAAAGAAGGTACAGCAGCTCTAAAGCAGATCATTGCGTCCTGCAGCTGAACATTGCCCATTGTCAGCAAAATCAGCTTATAAACATCCTTTTTCGGTAAGTAACCCAAATCAACCGGCGATTCCTCGCTACTCACAAGTGGGTACCCCTCATGGTTATCGTCCGCTAGAAAGCCATAAATTTCACGGAGATCATAAGGGATCCTGGGAAATAAGCTCAAGTGGCGAGTCTTATTCAACGGGCTCATGAACCTTTGGATGGTGATATCCGACATTCTCGACCGCACACGTGCTGGCAAGTTGGAGAACACACAGAGTCCATCACCTTTATTGGAGTTAACCAATAACGAGCCAGTACCACGATTCAACTCGTTTCGGAGCCAAGCATCGTAAATATTCTCCTCACAGAGCCAATCGTTCACAAATTTGGCGGTGATCACTGAAATCATGATTGGAATAACGTATGAAACGGCTCCAGTAAGCTCAAATATAATCACCACCACCGACAACGTGAGTTTGGTGATTCCAGCAGTAAAAGATGCAGCTCCAACAACAGCATATGAAGAAGGAGACACTAGGCACGATTTGGCCGTGCATGTAGCCAAATATGCCGCATCTAACTTATTCTGTATGGCCTGGGAGATGATGCCAAAGAGGCGGCCCACTGTAGCACCCATAACCAACGATGGCATAAGCACACCGCCCGGAAGGGAAAGCCCATAACTATAAGACAGGAGGAAAAAACCTTGCACGAAAATATAGGCGAGTTTCCACACGGTGGAGAATGAAGATGAGTCGCACATGAAGTTCATAGAGTTTGTTTCCTTGGAAACGGCACCAGTGGGGCAATCGGTAAAGAGAACCTTCAAAAAAGCCCGTAGAGGCATTTTGGTCATCAGAATCGGAAACGTAGCCAAAGAAGTCACCAAACCCACCATCACCAACTCCACATATGGTGCGGCCCTCTCAGATATTTTCAACACCGAAACCATCCATAGGTGGAGACGTCTTTTGGCCAGTTTCTCAGCAAAGCGCAAGTAGGCGTTTGTATAGTAGTAGCCAAAAAAGCCACCGAGAATGCCCAAAAGAACAAACGGAATGGACTCCATGAAGAACCAGCTAATGTTCCCAAACAGCACATCAAATAGAGCCTCGTCAATATAGTTTTCACCCTCAGTAAACACCTTAAACCCATATAAAGCCACCAACGCAATGGTGGACGAAACAAACGAGTTCCACATGATCTTGGTGGGCGAGAAGTACGATGGAAGAAGTTCCACCACAAACAATACTCCTCCAATGGGCAGATTAAAAGCCACAGCTATACCAGTGGCAGCAGCAGCACTTAGCAATTCTCTCCTGAGTCCCTCGTGCGAGTTTTTTCCGTATATACGTTCAAAACATATGGTCAAAATGCACCCAGCAATGTGCACCAAAGGACCCTCACTTCCTAGCCATAAACCAGAGCTCACCACGAGCACCAAGCCACAGATCTTATACAAGAGCATATGTGGGCCTAGGTACAGGTCCATGTGGTAATTGAAACCCGCAATAATAAGCTTCATTTCGGGGATTCCGCTCTGCTTCATCAACGGTGCTAGAGTAAATGTGAGCACGCCGGCCAGAAGCACAAATAAACACACGAAAAACACATATATTGGCAAATTCACCACCATCTCCGTCACAAAATTCACTTTTCCTGTCAAAATCCGCAGCCAGTCATACCAGTCATCTGCAGGGCATGTCAGGTACGGGTTTAGAAGCGACCATCGGTCTAGTTTGGAGAGACAAAGACCTTTGCGGAGGTCATTGAGCCATACGGATGCTAAGTCTAAGAATATCGTCACATATCCCACCACAAGCGACATGATCACAAGCACCGTCCACTTATACGACGTGTTGGCCTGCCAGTGTATTGTGGACTCTTTCATCCAGTCAATGTAGGTCATGTCCTCGTAGGAGGAAACATGGGAGATTTCCGAGGATGCAGGATTGGAAATCGGGGACTCGTCCTGGAGCCTGACGGTAGGAATATGGCACAGCCCATTTGGTTCTCCCATGTGGTGTATTAGTCTGGGCGAGAGGTGTAGGTTGATGATGTATTCTGTAGACTTCATGTGTGTTCTGCAGGTGCGCACAACTAGCGTCGAGAGTCTTAAAGCACTACCCGCTTAACCTAGCATCAACCTATGAATTATAATGTATTCATTGAGTTGATTTCATCATGATAGTGCATTTAAGCTTGGTTCAGCTAGTCACTTTGGTATGGTTTGTATCGTTGGCCTCGGTGGTCCGGGTGTAGTATGGGGTAGGAGTCACGTGTCTTATCAGGTGACAGATTTGTAATACACTAGCATTTAACAGTCACTATAACAGTATAGTGTAGCAGTATAATGTATCAGTATAGTATACTAGTGCATTTTAGCAACATAGTATACCATTATAGTCAAACGAGATAGGTATCAGTGTACTGTAGGATAGTACAGTAGATGAGGTGCCTTTGAGTAACGTATACCTTGAGAGGTACGGAGGTGCATCCGCACGAATAAATTCAACCTCACCACTAACAGAGCCAGAGTTACCAGACATCAGGAGCAAGCTGACCCCAACTGCGTGCCACAATTCCTGGATCATACTTCCCCGCAGATGTCTTTCATTGCCAGTAACACCACACAAACGAGTGCGGCCACCGGTCAAGAGTTAATCAATGACATCACTGTCAAAAATGGCCCAGAAGACACAGTCACGGACTTGGCGTTTTCTCCGCAGCTGAATCTCCTTGCGGTTTCCAGTTGGGATAAAAAAGTTCGTATCTATGAAATTGATCCCAATTCTGGAAATAACCAGGGAAGAGCGCTTTTTGAGCATGAAGGTCCTGTTTTCAGTGCCCGCTGGTCATTCGATGGAGCCAGGGTTTGCTCCGGTGGTGCAGATAAACAAGTCAAGCTCTTTGATTTGGCGCTGCAGCAATCCCAGCAAATCGGTGTCCATGATGCCCCCGTCAGATGTGTGCGTTCTGTGCAGTGCGGGCCCACCAACACTGAGGTGGTTGTGAGTGGGTCCTGGGACAAGACCTTGAAGTACTGGGACACGCGGTCGCCTCAGCCCATCTCTGTCATCAACTTGCCCGATAAGGTGTACTGCATGGACTCAGCCCAGAAGCTTTTGGTGGTTGGCTGTGCTGAGCGCCATTTGGCCATCATAGATTTGACCAACCCACAGCAAATCTTTAAAAACGCCATGTCGCCTTTGAAATACCAGACGCGGTCCGTGGCCTGTTATCCTCAAGGAAATGGTTATGCCATAGCTTCCATTGAGGCCCGGTGTGCTATCCAGTACATTGACGATGCAGAACAACAAAAGAGTGGCTTTTCGTTCCGGTGTCACCGTAAGCCACCAAACGGTACTTCCACGACCCGAACCTCGCTGGTTGCTAGTAATGAAACCCATCTCTATACAGTTAATGCCATCTCGTTCCATCCGATTTATGGAACGTTTTCCACTGCCGGTTCTGACGGAACCTTCTGTTTCTGGGATAAGGACGCCAAGCAACGGTTGAAGAACTTCCCGAATGTGGGTGCTCCTATAACAGCGACGGCCTTTAACAGCAACGGCACCATTTTTGCCTATGCCAGTGGTTATGACTGGTCGCAAGGCTACCAGGGCAACCGGCCCGACTTCCCCACGGAGATCAAGTTGCATCCACTGAAGGAGGAGGAGATCAAGCAGAAGAAAAAAACCAGGTAGGTAAGCTGAGATGAAATAGAAATCCTGAGCAGAAAAAAAAGCAGAAGAATTGAGAGAGTCTATTCTCTAAAGTCAGGTCAGGTTTGTTTTCTTCCTCTTTCCTGGAAACTCCTCTCTCGTGTTTTTTTCGGTGCTCCCGTGCCTCTCTGTATCCAGGGTCAAGAAGAAAGTCATTGTTTAAGTGGATGTGGTGGTGACCTAAGTCATCAGCAATAGCATTTGATCAACAACACATGATGCATATCCATAATCTGTATAGTATCGATATGACAATGCTGAAATATTATATAAACGAGTACCTGTCATCTATATCACTCCAAAGCCTGGTCCAATAGATCCCGAATATGAAAGTCTCTTACACAATCATCTTTTAACTATTGATGTTTTCACTTAGTCATGTTTAAACTATTTATATTTTCACTCGATCATCTTCTAATTATTTATGTTCTCACTCAATCTCTTAACATGTACTTTCCACTAAAAGAAATACTCGGAGAAGCTAATATATTTTTTACGTTCGCAGGGAATGGCAGTCCTTTTATATTCTTATGGAATTGCAGCCACCGCTCGCGCATGAGGCTACTTGTGGTCGCATTTCAAAATCCCGCACCGATTTACAGCCAACGTCAATGGGAATATAAAAGCTGTTGCCTCCGCTCACCTTTTTTTCGAGTCTTTTTTTTAGTCTTTTTTCTAGCCACCATTTCTAGCCACTTTTTCTAGTCTTTTTTCTAGCCACTTTTTCTAAGACTCAGCTTTACTCTCTACTCTATTCTGCTCTACTCTACTCTTTCTCCTATCTCAATTTGTCTATCTGTCCTTTTTCTGCGCTCTACTCTCCACTCATCATCTCTCAATCTATCTCAGTTTCTGGATTCGTTCCATTTCTCTATTTCTCAATTCTTGATCTATTTTTTGTTGTTGGATTCTGGTACGTCAGTTATTCTGTTATTAAGCTCATTGGTTGATCCCCCAAGAACGAATCTGAGGTACTTAAACACTTCTAGCGGAGCGGACTTGGCTGCAAAACTCCGCACATTAACAATAGGTGAGGGCAGATATTGGTACAGTGGATTGTGATGGTCTGTCAATGGTCATTGTTAGGATTAGCCAGCGAAGGCTCAAATACCTCAATAGGTATAGCACAATGATGGATCAAACACTCTCTTGATTTTTATCTATCTCAGTACCCTGATGCTCTTACCAATTTGTACTACTCAGTACTGTTCAAACACTTTCCAATTTGTTGGTCATTCCAAAATCTACTTAACAGTCTCATATTACTATTACTAATCCCAACATTTAATTCCAATACTACTATACGCTTAACTTGAGCTGGTGGCTAAGTGTATGGAATATGCAGATCAGAGTGTGCTGGAGTAGAGCATATTGATCGATTATCCCGGCACTCTTCAGTGATATGGTGATTTCTTGGTGGCTTTAGTCGTTTGGTCTAATTTTCCAGCATTAATACTTCTAGTATCTTAGTATTAGGATTCTCTAAGTATTGAATTCTTTGTGAAAGCTCACTTCGATTAGGTGGAACTAACTGTGATCCATGATCAAACTTTGGGACCTTTTATATCCTTCCTGGTGAGTTTATTCTCCTGTTTCTGGCTTATCTCAATGGCCTTTTCTCCATCAATTACAAAATTTATTAACAAGTATATTGAGCTACCATAAGTCTATGAATTATGGCTCGATACAATGGACGACATTCCTCAAAGCTGTGACTAGAGAGACTTCAGGGTTGGGAATCTCGATTGAGGGACCAACTCAGCCAATATATAAAGAATCATAACTATTTGGTATATGTTGGATTCTTGTTGTTACGTCAAATACTGTGTTTAGTATGTCTATTGCCGATAATTCCTAAGAAGGAGGAATCTGAGCTATTTAAGTAGTTGACAATGGCGTCGACTAGTCAACCGGTTGTTGCTAGGTACAAAGGTGGAAAACTCTTCACAAGCCATCCTGGTGCGTCGGGTTTATCACATTCCCTCCTGGTACCTCATAAAATGATGGAAAGTAGTGGAACAATGGAATGGCCATTGTAAAGATTGGACAGTGTGGGCTCAAAATACTGAAATGGGTAGAACACTACCTATGGTGGATCTAACATAGTATTAGTATTAGTATTAGTACTACACCCACTACAGTCAGGCACTACTCATAAAGGTATTATGAAGTCTACCCCATCTGATCCTAGCAATGCCTTTTCAAAGACCTTTCAAACATTTAACAGTATCGGCTGAACCGACACGAGCAAGAACATTATCACTATTGTTCTGGTGAAGAGTTTCTCGAGGCCACGTTTTCTCCTCAAAATTTATATAAGCCGCTCAGATTGCTCTCTTCAAAGAATCATGAACGAAGACTAGTTTAGGTAATCTCCTATCTAACAAGAACCCAAAAAAATAACTATTAGTATTAGTATTAGTATTAGTATTAGTATTAGTATTAGTGTAAGTGTAAGTGTAAGTGTAAGTGTAAGTGTAAGTGTAAGTTCCTGTACTGCACATAGTACAGGTGGTCCTGCAGATTAATTATTGTATTCGTATCAGAATTAGTCCTTTTAAGTATTGAGAAAAATACAGAATCATTCCTTTTTAGAATTGGGTAAATATAAGAATTAATCCTTTTTAGTATTGGTTTAAAGCTGTATGATGTTAGTAGTATTAGTACAGATTATTATGGTGTGGTGGTTAATGCGGAAATGACCGATCGGAGAGCGAGGCTGATAGTCGCGACGCGCCAGACCCGTGCACCAGGCCATTCGTGTCGCGATAAAAACTCATCGGGCAGAAACCACCACTATACCGAGTCCCAAAGACTGCCGAAGCACTGAATCCCCGAGATTTTATACCGAGATCTTCGAAAGTCCGATACATTTCTCCTAAACAAATAAATTCCCTCGTTACCTTTGAATCCTGCACTCGCACCAACCTACAGCACCATGAGCCTTGAAACACGGCCCCTTGTCTTGGAGCCCTTTGCCAACCAGCTTGAAATGATCGATAAGGCGTTGATCGAGGCTCACAACCAGCCGGCCTCCTATTTCGGGCGTCGGAGGCCCGTCAACTCGGCCAACATCAACATCAACAGCATCAACTCCAACAGCAGCATTAACGGTATCAACAATATCAACAATATCAATAATATGGGAAATAATTTAGGCAAGATCAACAAGAAGAATAACAACAGTGTCGGCAATTTGGGCGGTAATTTGGGTGGTATCAACAATAGTGTCAATAATTTGGGCAGTATCACCAACAATAATATTAGCAACACCATCAACAGTTTGGGCAGCGCGGGCAATATGGGGTATGGAGGCCGCAACTTGGGGGGAAAAAACTTTTACTCCAAATACGCATACCAAAACGTGGACTACTACTACCGTAACGGGATGGGCGCTGATTTGGTTGCCAAACCAGATTTGGAAGGTGTGCAGCCTTCTCTCCATTATGAGAGAACCAGTCATGATCACATTCCTCAGGTGTTTCAGGATGAAAAGGATTTCGAGGAGAAGGCTTTTGAAAAAGTTTTTGACGAGAAAATTTTTCAGGAAAACGAAGAGGGCTTTGAAAAAGGCTTTGATCAGAAAGTATTTGGGCTTGGAGTGGGCGATGGAAAGAAGTATGAGGGCTTGGCCACCTTCGACCCCTTCAGCACCGAGAAAGAGTACTCCAGCCTGTCGTTTTTCCAGCTGCCGGGCTTCAACTCGTCCGGCAATCTCCTCAGCTCCAATTACACGTCTTCCTCTTCGAACATCTGGCTGAGTGGAGGAAAAACAATGGCTGGCGATGCCACAGTGTGGGGCTAGGTGAACAGAAAAACAACGAACCAATCACACCAATCACACCAATCACACCAATTATACCAATCACACGATGCAGAAGTTGCTGGATCCAGACACGACCAAGAAACCATAAGAAACGGGGCTACTTTAGACTATGAGAAATAATGAATGATTTCTAAATTGATTGCATTCTGTTCTTTCTGTCTGATTCCTTTCTATATCCGAATCTTATTGTGCTTCTTTTCCATTCTTCATTCGGGTTCTTGTCTTTATTGAGATTGAAATAAATTGAGTATGCCAAAATATTGCTGGTTTCAAAAGAGGATGTGCAGATAAATCGTGATGTATCGTGCAGTATCGTGATCAATTATGAAAGGTGAAGAATCGGAATGATCGTGAGGCTGCGTGTGTGCAGTGCAGGTTAGATTTGCATGATGAAGATTTATTGACTCTGTTTGTGGACATGGGTGTATGCAGTTCTGGGTTGATTGTTGGTCGAACGGCCTGCATGGTCATCGATTACGACTCCCTTAGCCTGCACGAAACAAAGTGGTGGTTGGATAGTGAAATCCGTCTGCCTTTCCTGTGCCAAGCGGGTGCCACTGTTACCTAGCCCTGGACTTGAGCAACTAGAAGGACAGTTTCAATAGAATTGGTGCAATAGTGGTTCATGGTGGTTCATGGTGGTTCGTGGTGGTTCATGGTTCAATACTGGCTCAATACTGGTAAATATTGGTTGAAAAACAACCGGATTGTGATCGAGTGGCAATTAAAAGAGCCAATGCCTGGTGCTGGCGGTGGGACGGAAACATTAATTGACAATAAATGGTACATGGATAAGATTGTAGTGCGAAGCCTATGGCTTTACGCTTCCCCTAGAAACACGAAACCAGCTGGCACAAACAGCAAGGGATTTTTTTCAGCCGGAAGTGGACTTTACAAACGCTTTGTTTCATTGGCCCACAAAATATTCCTAGGATCTGATTTGTTGACCCGTGGATCTGTGGTTCAGACGGCATCCGAGTCAGCAGGCAGGGTGCAGGACGGCTCTAAACAATAGAAATAAACTAAACGTCACGTGCCTGCAATACAAGCTGCGCCGTTTACCGGCGACGTGTCGAACAGCGCCGCAGGCGTGCCACCGAATGGATATGGCCGGTGTGTGTCAACCGAAAAGAAGGGGCAAAGCCGTTCAACGGACCAGTAGAACCCCCCGTTCCCTCCCTTCCTCTTACTGGGTAAACCGTGGTTAAGAGCCCTGCTCCACTTAACTCTATGTAAAGAAAAAAAAACACGATTTTCCAAGAAACAGCCCTCCTTGTTCTTCTGACCTCCCCCATTATCAAGCACCCCCAATGCGTATACAAGTGCTGCAAGATGGCCCTATCTCTGCACACCAATACAAGGCAGAATGGCCCGGTGTGCGCACCCGTACCTCAATGCGAGAGCTTCTCCTCATCCAGGATTCTTCAGCGTAACCAGCGTCCAACCCCCACTCTGCCATCCCAGTGCAAAGAACACCCCGAGTTTCTATCGCCAGAGGTGTCCACTGCTACTACCCCACCGTGTGCAGGAAGGAACTCCCCCCACCCACTTACGACCCCTCCCCTTTTTTTTGATCTCCTCCAATATCCTCCCAGCTTCGCTTCCTGTCCTGTCGAACTCTGTCAGTGCTCAGTCAGTGTCTGCCCTAGTATTTATTTTCTGGCTCTTCTGTTTCCTCTGCTGTCACAGCGAAACGCCATTTTCACTTAGCCCTGCTATTTATTTCGGGTATTCCTTGTGGTATTTCCTTCTGGCCTTAGTCTCTACTTCAGGTCAGTGTTTAGTCTAGTGTTTTAGTCAACTACTGAGTTCAGCAGAGTTTAGTGTTCCGAAGTTTCAAAGTTCAAAGTTGGAGAGTTACTCAGTGTCCAGCGTTCAATTTAACGTCTGTTGTCCATTCTGGTGATTCTAGGGCTAATCTAGTCCTCTAGTCTTGTTCTATTCTGGTGATACTAGTGTTCTTATTCTAGTTTACTAGTGTTATATTAGTCTGGTGATACTACTGTTTCATTCTTGTTCTATTCTGGTGAATCTAGTGGTCTAGTCTTTTTCTTGTTCCAGTCTTATTCCAGTCCGTGGTCTAGTGTTCTATTATTGTGATCTAGCATTCCATTCGTGTGGTCTAGTGTTTTATTATTCTGGTCTATTCTTGTTCTAGTGTTCTGCTTCTGTTCCAGTGCTCTATTCTTGTTCAACTTCTGTTCGTGACGATCAGTTTTTTGTTATTATGAGCCAGTCTACACCCTACCTTGGAAACAAACGCACGCCGGGCATGGCATCGGATCCCCCGAGTCAGGCAAACCTGGGCATGATGAACGATCAGTCGCCAGGTGCGCCGCCCATCTTAAACTCCAGTCGCAGCGTGACCGACCGCTTTGCTGCCAACTCCAAACAGCTTCTCAATGCCTACATCTACGAGTTCTTGGTCAAGAATACGCTTTCAGAGACCGCCAAACTGTTTGTGCTTGAAGCTGATGTGCCTACTGTGGCCTACGATCTGCGGCATTCGTCGTCCAAAACTTCGCCCATCTTGTTGAGCAATGATGTGCCGGATAAGGATGCCAATGGGTCCACGCCTGCCAACACCACGCCACAGACGCCTTCCTTGACTATCAATAAGTTTCTGGAGGAGCACAATATCCCTAACCTTTCGTTGAGCATGGATGCTCCCCAGGGCTTTCTTTATGAGTGGTGGCAGGTGTTTTGGGACGTGCACAACGTTAAGAACAACAAGCTGTCTTCGGTTGCAGCCAATCAATACCATCAGATGCAGCTTATGAAGCTGAGTCAACAATCAGACTTGGGCTCCATGGGGATGAGTCAAATCCTGCTTCAGCAGCAGAATGCCATGCTCAATATCTTCCCCAATATGGGCATGGGCCTGGGTCTCCATATGCAGGGCCGCCTGAATGGCCAGACTGGACTGAATATGCCCATGGGTGGCCTGAACGGCCTGAACCTTAAAAAACTGAGCTCGCAGGTCGACCCTCGCCAGCAGAGACAAATGATGCAGTTGATTATGAAACAACAACAGCAGCAGCAGCAGCAACAGCAGCAACAGCAGCAACAGCAGCAACAACAACATCATCATCATCATCATCATCAACAACAACATCAGCAACAGCAGCAGCAGCAACAGCAACAGCAACAGCAGCAACAGCAACAGCAGCAACAGCAACAGCAGCAACAGCAGCAGCAGCAGCAGAGTCAACAGCAGAGTCAACAGCAGAGTCAACAGCAGAGTCAACAGCAGAGTCTGCTTCATAGTCTGCAGCAGCAACAGCAAAACCAACAAAACCAACCGAATCTGCAGCCTCAAAGTCAACCAAACCAGCATCCGCAGAGCCAGCCTCCCCAGGTCATCCAACCACAACGGGGTCAGCCTGCACAAACGGTCCAATCAGTCCAACCCCAAAGCGGCCGCAACGAAAGTCCCAACGTTGGTCTACACCGGACCAGTACCAACGGCCCGGCTTTGGACCAGGTCAATGCAATCAACCTGCCCATTTTCATGCAAAACGGCCAGAACAGAAACCAACAACAAGCCCAGACGCAAATGAACAACTTACGACAACAGGCAGGTGTCTCGCAAGCCCCGACCCAAGGCTCCGCTGCTGCAGCTGTGGCTGCCGTGGCCGCAGCTGCTTCTGCTGCTGCCAACCCTCAAAGCATGAATGCAGGAAGCCCTGCTATGAATGGAGCTCGGGTCAACCATGCCCGGCCCATGCGTCCAGGCCCTTCTCCGAATGGGTCTGCTAAGCAGATGCAGTACCAGCAGTTGCACCCACAGCAGCAGCAACTTCTTCAACAGCAACAGCAGCAGCAACAACTTCTTCAGCAGCGTCTTCCCCAACAGCAACAGCAGCAGCAGCAACAACAACAACAGATGCCCCAGCCGATGCCCCAGCAACAGCTTCCTCAGCAGATGCAGAATCTTCAACACGGAATGCCTCAGCCTGGAAACATCCAGCATGGTAATATGCAGCACCCCCAGATGCAACAAATGCTGCTGACACAACAAAACGTGTTTGGGATGCCACCATCTCCATACGGGCAGCAGAATATGGCGGTGCCTGCACCTCCCATGAACCCGAATGTGCAGCCAGGACGCAACATGAATGCACTACAGGATTACCAGATGCAGCTCATGCTTTTGGAAAAGCAGAATAAGAAACGGCTTGACATTGCCCGGTTCAATGTAGCAGGAGACAATTCTATGGCGCAAGGGGTGCCTACGGGCCATGGTGCTCCTAACCAGGCATCCCCAGTCCCCTCTCCCCATCCCAGCAGCAAGCCGTCTCCGGTGATCCCTGCTCTGAAGCAGAAGAAGACTCCGGTGGCCAAGCGTTCACGCAAGCCCAGCGTCAACGGCACCACTCCTCAATCTGCTGGAACAGAAAACGGCGCCAACGGAAGAGCGGGCATCAAGAAGAAGGCGGTGTCGCCCGAGCCGGACGCATCCAAAAAGAGAAAGAAGGGGGCCGAGTCGCCCAAGAAGGTCACCAAAACCCCCACGTTGAAGAAGGAAAAGCTCAAGCCCAAAAAGGAAGAAAAGCCCGATGATAGACCCCAGGCTTCTGACGGCAAGATGCAGCCTCCTAATGCATTCTACAACCAGGCGTTGGCGGACCGCGTGCCTACAGATATTTTGGGCAACAACGCTCCCGCAGACGGAGTAAATTTTTTCACGTCCGGAGGTAATTCCAGCATCGACGACATCGATTTCGATTTCAATCTGTTTCTCGATGGCGGCGACGATGCCATGTCGGGCGGGCTCTCAGGGTTCAACTGGGGCAGTGCCGTGGAAGGAGAGTAGTGGGATTTCGAACGGTATGTATTATAGGTGTCCGAGGCTGCCAATGCCCTTGAAACAATACGGTAATGCATATTCAGAGTCCCAGAGTCCTCTGTCTCTGGTGTATTATCTGTCTACATGCATGATAAGATCTTTCGTTAGCTTACGGGCAGAAATGCCCAAGCAACTTCATTGCTTTGATCTCATATCAATTATGAGTTTACATGGTATAGATTCAATCTATGATTAATCTGTATGAGACCATGTAGATATCGTATGGAACAGTAGCAACAAGCACCACTGTGGTATACAGCAGAAAAGAAGAAGAAAAGATAGTACTAGTAATGGAACCTAGAATTTGTTCATAGTGGAGAATTATAGACTATCTAAGTGACTAAGATTAGTAGTGTGGTGAGTAGTGAAGTAAGGAACGAGGTAGGAGTGGATCGGCTATATTTATAGGTGCCAACCGATCTGTAAACATTTAGGTTATGGGTAAGATTGGAGGCATCGGTGAGAAATGGCTAGATGCACAGAATTTGACAGTATCTCAGGACTGGAATGTGAATAAAAATATACGGGCTGAAACGGTGGATCCCTAAATTCTGAAAAAAAAAAAATGTACCGTTCTACATACGGTCTGAAGTCAGACCCCGGGCGTGCAGTTAAACAACAGTTTTTGATGACAATCCCAAGAAAGATGTGATGGTGCTTTGACTTCCTTCGGTTTGTTTCAGTGAATAATTATTTATACTAAGTGAATATTATACTGAGTGAAAAATATTTATACTGAGGACTCTTGTTGAGGATTCATATCGTCTCATGTCAACGACTTTAAAACCTTTGGAGCTCTTAATTTGGGGAGAATACGGGACTTGACTGATAACAATCACCTTAAAGAATCTGGTAAGTTCTATGGTGTGTGAACCCACTCAATAGCCATTCTTCGCTGGGGTTAAAGGTTGTTTGAAATGTGATTGCTTCAGTCATTTTGAAATCAGTCAGTATTAAGTATTGAGGTTAATTACCGAGCTTAACCATGGTATAATTATTTACTATGGACGGTATTCTATGGACGGTAGTCTATTGAAGAATCTAGTATTAACTAGGTTCCCAGATTAATCCCCTTGGTTGTTGAGTGTTGATTCTGCTATCTTTGTGGCCAGTACCTACCAATGATGATTTATCAACCACTACATTATGTTATGGATACCTGTTTTTAAAACTCACTTAAGATCCTTCTTGGAGCATTCTTTCTAGTACTGACACTTGGCCATGCTATAGATCCAATGAGCCACTTTAAAGGGGTTTCTGTTACAGTTACTAGTTCAAATATAGGATCATCAGCTCCAGACAATTACCAGATAATAGAAAATCAGTCTGGTCATGAATTCTCAAACATTCTTCAGTGAAACAGTAACTCAAGTCTTTAAGGTGTTAACCTTGGTACCATAAACAAACCACCAATGTTCTCGGTCACAGGCCCATTTTATACATTCAGAATCTCCTCGACCCACTCACATAGAACAGTTATAATTTCTGGAACTTTTTTTGTGGACCTTACCATGAGTTGGTCCTATTAGTCGATTTTCTTAGCCGACTTCTTAGCGGATCTTATTGGTCGATCTTAATAGTTGAGCTCCTTGATACCAGGACTATTAGGGTGTCTGTACTACTTGGGGAATACAATTACTTGGAGAACTTAATATCGCTGAATTTCTAGGTCAAGCCATAATATTTGGCCATAAAAAATAAAACAATATTGAGATTGTTTCATTTGAGAATAGGTTCCACGTAAATCATTGAGTATGGGGAACCACAATTGATTCATCTGAGTCTGCATGAAGGCTGAATAATAATAGGGTGATCAGACAAGGAAAGGCCCAGTTTTTTTTTTTAACAAGCCCTCAATGTGAGTTCTAATCTACTGACACAAAGCTAAACAGGTGTACTCGTCAGGCATAAGGTTAATCTTTGCTCAGGAAATGCTACGACCAATCAGTGTTTACTACAATCAGTCACTATTCCTGTGTATAATACGGTGACATATATACATGGTGCAATACCTTGGTTCTAACCCGTAATCTGTATCTGCTACTCTATTAACCTAGGAGGTATATAGTATTAGATCCAAGATGGGTGGAATACAACCCATATAGGGATTGAGCTCACGTGCCCAGTTAGTCGGGAACCGATGCTACCATGCCCCTTTCAGATTCATCGTTACTACGCCCCTTCTCGGTTCACCGTTACTACACCCCTTCGGGGCTACCTTCCGGCAGACTACTTAATGGCGGCCGATTCCTCTTCCTGAGGAATCATCAACGAATATAGTTTTGATTAGGTAATAGACGTACTTACAAGAATCTAACATATAGTGGTTGAGTAGTATAAACTGTATACTATTGTGTATGACTCTATTATGACTATTCTCAAGCTAGGACTAGTTAGTTCAAGTCTGCCACATCGACCAGTCTTAACCTGGAATTTACCTGTATCCTATCTTAATCGTCTTTGCTTTTAGGGATAGAAACACTACATGCAGTAAATACTAGGTTTTGCACTATACTCTTCTGAGTCTATGGTTCTAGCTAGTCTGTACAAAACCAATGCTTTTCGTGATATTAGTATAGTGTTAGTAGAAGTGATAAGAGTGATAGAGTTACTAAAATACGAATTGGATCATTTAGTAAGATTAATAGTCGAAGCAGTACTGTGTCGTAGTAGTATATCCTGATTGTTATTGACAGGTAGATAATAGTGTTCAAGCCGCGCGACACGAAATCAAGAGTATCATACCTTGACTGGCGCACGCTCTTTCCCATACCAAATATCACTGGAAAAAACAGATACCAAAATCACACTCAATATGGCAATAAGAAGCTGAGAGCTCCATGCTGTCGATGGAAACACGTTCCAACAAAGTTCATGCGCTAAGAATACGACCGTGCCCACGAAAACATTGCAGCCGCCTGCATATAACAAGAACGGCACCAGCCAGCAGTACCACGAGAGGAACTGGTAGTGCAAAGAGCGGGCAAACAACACTCCGATGAGATTTGTGACTGAGAAAATGAGCAAGATGAGTTGCGGTCCAAATTTGGCCGACAAAAGCAAGTTTTGCGGCGAAGTGGTGTTCTCAAAAGGCTTGCCAAAGGAATCCTTCACCAAAGCCCCAATAGACTTTCCAGTGACCTTGGGGTGTAAAAAGCGGCCAAAGGCAAACACTGCCAAGACTCCCACATGTCCAATAAGCAAGGCATTAGCAAACTCACGGCTCAAAAACGTCTCTTCCCCCACAAACTTCCAGTTGACGGTCCACTTGTACAAAAACTGCCGAGAAAAGTCAAAGGCATGCGTCAAATAGGTCCAGCGCAAGTACTTGGCGTCTTCATCCCAAAAAAGGGGCACAAGAAAGCGCCAGCCAATCATAACCTGCACAAGTGGGATCACCAGAAGCACTAAAAGCGTATGCACGATACGCTCCCCCACTAGAAAGAACACCACCACGGCAAAAGCAGGCAAATAAAGAAGAACGTTCATCTTCACACTCAAGGCCATACTGTAGATATCGGCGGCGACTGCACACAAGAGAAGCATCATGGTGCCTGATAATTGGTTGGCCCAGTAGCTCGCCTGTTGGAGGAGAAGCACCACGCCTAAAATTCCAAGGGTGGTAAAACAATCATTGAACATGCGGAGCACATAGATCGAGTAAAGTCTCTTGCTGCATAGAAGAAGATATAAGGGCCACGGAGGAAGGTTATGGGCCATGGAGTATACAGCGCACGTGACCGCAGTAGTAATGGTGAAAAGGTACCCAAATGCATACTGGGCCCTACTGATATATTCACCACCCTCTGTGAGCCAATAAAGACCCTGGTACACTTGCACAAAGCCTGCCGGGTAGACTATGGGACCCGAATCGCCGTCGATGGCCGAGTAGTCGAGTTCACCCATGTTCACCTTCTCCACCTGCTGCATATAGGTGGAAAAGTCGATTTCCGTATATGCCACTTTCCGGATAATGATTTTACACATGATAGATGACACGCACACGAGAATAGGGATCACCACCCGCTTGGAGTTGGGGTCATAAATAAGGAAATTTAGGCCATTCCAGAGGTCTAGGGCCACATTTCTGAGTGTAAACGGAGGCAAGTCTTTTTCACTTTCACTGGCAATTCTTTCTGTTTCTTCGTGGTTTTGAATTGTTTGAGAGTCCCTGGTTTTTGTCTCTCCCTTCGCTTCTTTCCCGGAATCTCGGATCCCATTGGTCTCTTCTGACATTGGTGTAGTTGACAAGTGCGCGCACATCAACTTAGGTGATGATAATATTAGTGAGATAAGTGATGAGATTGGGTGTTAAAAATCATGGATTTGGGATGTAGTGAATAAGATTTTAAAGAAGAAAATTAATTTATTTTTTGAAAAAGAATTTTGAGGAGAGTCAATTTTTTTACTTGATTTTTTGATTGGGTTATTTAGATAGAAATATCCTGCACCTTATGAAGCGTGTAGTGTCTGAGGTGGTAGCTGTGTGACCAACAATGGACACTCATTGAATTAGACTACTCTTTCTGCCCTACATATTAATTTTAGTATCCACGCTTTCATATCCAGGCAACTACATTGTATTAGGAAACTAGTGTCATTGAATCAGCACCTGATGAAAATTATATGGACTACTAAGTTGTTGTTAGATGTAGTACTGTGTAAACTGTCAGTGTAATATTGTGTAAACTGTCAGTGCAGTGGTGATATACTGTGTAAACTGTCAGTACACTCTGTAGTATAGTAATGTATGCTGAGCATAAGTCCTTTTTCTAACGCTTTTGTATTGACGGTGTATTAGAATATACTACTATATTGGCTGTCCCCAAGTGTATCTAGTAAAATATTATGTCTTATTGGAGAGTGCAGTAGGCTAGTATGGAGACAGCCGGTGTTGAGTGTAAGTGCGCAGTAGCCAGCACCTCAGTAGAGCACATCAGTACATCACAGCAGTAGAGCACAGCAGTAGAGCACAGCAGTAGAGCACAGCAGTAGAATGCAGTATGGAATATCATTATGGTGGATGCGTATTTTACATAGTGTATAAGTATTTATAGAAGATCAGTGTTTTAGAGTATTTGCTACTATTTTTAGTACACTGGGTTGTGCATTGATAGTATTTTGGGGGCCTGATTTTGGGTGTGTGGGTGCGGATATTGTCAGAAAAGTCATGTAGAGGGTAAAGTTGAAAATACAGACTCTAGTAAAATTACTAACCTTATTTAAAATTCAGCATTTGGACTTTTATATTTTATTTATAGATGAACAAAATATAAATACGCTTTTTAGCCTACAGTTTTGAAATCTAGAGTTTTTTTTTCTATGTCTAAAATTTTCCTTGCTTCTACTTATATGTATGTGATGTTGCTAAAATCAGCGCCTTCGCGAGGTTCAGCATCCAGTCTCTGACCCTACTAATCCAGTAATTAATAATTTCCAGCAGCATTTCATGGTATGATAATTTTTGGTCGTTCCTTGAATAAATTCATTTATATATATTTTTTTCAGCACCTGATAATCGTTTAAAAGGTATTGTTGAATGGTGAGCTAGGCCATCGATTACCAGACTGGAAGTACGGTATATGGTTTATTGAGAATGGCAAACTGAGTGCTAGTTAACCTAATGAAGAAGAACTCATAAAGATTTAATTGAAATTAAAAAGAAACACCTGCAATTCCTGCACATAGAAAGTATTCACTGAAAGAATAAAAAAATTTGGTCAACAAAATACTATACACGTCATTACAGTTGCACTCTATGCACTCTATGCTCACTATGCACTCTATGATCACCATGCTCACCATGTTGAACTTGAGGCATCGGTACATGTGAGGGGACTGCATGTTCAAGTGACTGTATGCAGATGAAACAATGTTGGACAATGTTGAAAAGAGGCGAAGTAGGAACTAAGCCTCTTTAGGGCTCTCGTCTAGTGTTCGTCTAGCTGAGGCCATTGTCTTAGGAAAAGACAATGTCGGTAAGAGTTTGACGATAGAGAGAGATGGAGCATATAAGAATGGATGTGAATGTTCTTATGGGAGATCATCGAATGATAGGTATAAGATACAAGGATCTCCAAGTATAGTTAGATACAGATAAGAATATAAGCAAACGAGAAGATTACTGAAGTTCCTCACTTAAGAGACTTATTAGAGTCTAACATGATAAACGTTCCAGAATATGGGAGTGTATATTATAACTCTCAACACACCATGCTCACTACGCCCACTATGCCCACTATTCCTACTCTACTACACTATGGTACACAACAATTCAAATCACAATCGTGGAGTGAATATCCGTACATTTTAAACACCCGGAGGTACTGGTGTTTGTTCTTGACATTCTAATTCTTGACATTACTCTTGGTAGGAAATTATTATAGTGAAGAGAAGGAACCTCGGTCCAGAGTCAATTTAGCTAATTAAACTACACAATTATTCACATATACAGTGTGTTCTGAATCACACAAGTTTCACATATACAATGTGTTCTGAACCACACACTCACCGTCCTTCTTATCCAATGTGAGTAAGATCTTTTTTTACCAAAATAGAGATACTTTTAACAATACTGGTATAATCATTACAAGCAGTACTGCTATTACTAGTATCACTATTTCTGGTATTACTAACCAATATTGGTACTACTACTAAGCAGTACCATTAAAGACCAACTGGTACTGCAGTGACAATTGACCAATATGTACAAATTAAGTGGTAATCATGCTTCTTATTCAAAATTTTTAGATCTCTATAACCATCGTACTGTATATACAGCTCTTTATTCTGTCTTCTTATTAGACTCCCTCTGTTATTTCTTCATACAGCTGGATGGGGCTTCTTGCGCATGGCTTTTGTCACTTCGCGCTTTCTTCTCTTGCACTGCCGGTTAACCTCTCCTCTCATGGACCAGAACCACTTTTCGTAACCATCTTTGTCGGCCATCGAGTCGTCTGTTTCGCCGGGCAAATGAATGTTTTTGGACGATCCGATTTTGCTCAATTGTGTTTGCGTTTGTAGGAAGGCTGAGTTGGCATGGTTCCAGAAAAGACCCACCTGCTTAGTGGGTGCAATCTTACCCTCGGTTTCCTCGTTCTGCTTCTTTTTTTCTTCGATCTGTTGTAAGATCTTCTGACGTTCAGCTTCTTGCTTCTTTTGCTCCTCTTGGTCGTGGTCTAGATCGGTGGCAAGAGCTCCGAACCCGAACGACTTTTCTTGTGTTTCGTTGAAGAGAGACCGGAGGTTTTCCGTAGTGTTTTTCTGGCCGAAGCTGGGAATCAAATGTTCTTCATCCGAGTCTTCCTCTCCAGACTTTGAGGGGGGTTCATTTTGGGGTTTCTCATTCTCATTCTCATTCTCATTCTCATTCTCAGACTCAGACTCACTTTCACTGGCAGATTTGGCATTTTTCTTTTCAAACCCACTCTCAGACTTGGTATTCGTCTCTTCAGACTCATTATTCTCCAAGCCCTCCTGAGACTCTTTTCCAGACTTATCCTCCGATTCATCCTCTTCACTTTCTGACCCCTCACTCTCAGACTCTTCTTGAGACTTTTCACTCTCCAAGCTCCCCTCCTTGTCACCTACCTCTTTCTTTTGCTTCTCTGAAGACTCCTCACTCTCTAGCTCCTCACTTTCTGATTCACTCTCTGATTCACTCTCTGACCTCTCATTCTCCGATTCACTCTTCAATTCACTCTCCGGTTCACTACCTTCTGAAACTTGTTCTTTCTCTTCCTTCGTGTCCGCTTTTCCAGGTTGTTCTCCTTCGCTTACCTCAATTTCTCCTTCTTCACTATCGTTTTCACTTTCATCCTTTTCATCCTTTTCCTCACTCACACTCTCCTCACTTTCTGCTCCTTTGGCTTCTGCTTCCTTAGTTTCTTCGTCGCCTTTCGCATGCTCTATATCATACTTCTCCTTGATGGCTTCGGTGGTGTACTTTGCCCCAAAATCATCAATCTCCATCTCACTATCTTCAGAATAGTACACTGGGTCTGCTGGCCGCTCATGTGATTCTCTGTACTTCTGTACTAGCAGCTGGGCATCCAGTATAGGCACCTCTGTTTCCAGGTCCGAGAAATCAAGCGTGCCTTTGGTCTCGTAGTCGAAAGTTTCAAGCGTACGTCTGCCTTTGCTATCATACTTGACGGGCTCAGCATCACTGGCATTGTCGTTTTCAAGATCAACTTTCTTGTCGAAATCAAAGGTGGAAAAGAGGTTGGCCAATGCAGATTGGTTTTTCCTTTGGTCATCTTCGAGACCGGAAACTTCTTCTTTTGGTGCCCTTTCTTGGGTCTCCTCCTCCTCAGCCTCTTCTCTTCCGTAAGCCTGTGCCTCTTGGCCACTGACTCCACAAGTAGTAGGTTCTATGGTTCTTAACATAGATGGAGCCCGAGAATATCTCTCCACAATGTGGTCGTCTCCACTTCTCCATGCGCCATCCACAAACCTATAGGTCAAATCAAGAGCAGTCTTGTTGTTCTCCACACCCCACAATTTGGTTTTGTAGCCTTTGATATGCTTGAGGTCTCCGTTTATTAGAATCCTTAATGTCTGCTCTTTCCGCATGAAATGAGATTTTGGACGTGGTGTTTTCCGCATACGGCCCTTGACCACGTCTCCATGGCCCGAACTCCGGCTGAAGTGCTGGGAAAATGGACCTTTGGGCACCAAAGTGCTTCCGTAGGACTGCATACCAATAAGAGAATGGGATGGGGGTGTTCCCTTGGTATTTCCACTCATATCGCTAAATGTATGGGCGGATTTGTGGTAGCCCATGCTCTGGTTATTGGCACCGATTATGCCCATATTGACTATGGGACTTTTGGAAAGTGCATTTGAAGGCACCAGAATGCTTTGTTCGGCAATTCGAGCATCTCTAGAAACAGCAATTCCATCTTGTTTTTGAAGACGTTTAGGACTGGGGTTTGCACGACCAGCATCCTTGGCCCAAGAGGTATGGAAATCGCCCTTTTTGGCCCGGGAAATGGAGATCTTGCGGCCCATGAAAAGTACACCGTTCAAAGATTGCCGGAGTTTCTTGAATGCAGGCTCCGTGAGTTCCATATCTGCAAAAGCAAAGAAGAAGTCACCCACAGGTTTGGTGTGGAACTCGAGGGGTCCAATAAGCTTCCCGTATTTGGCCAAGCGGGTCTCGAAAGCCGTCGATTTCTGCATGAGGCTCTCACTGATGTTTCCAATATGGAGCCGCATGCGGTGGGGTTCATTCTCCATTGTGGATAAATAGTATAATGATTGTAATGATTATTATTATTATTATTATAATTAAGACTTGGTGCTGGAAGTAGTTTAGGTGGTGGCTTGGATGTGATGAGATGAGACCGCACTAGAGCTTTTTCGCGATGCCACTATTGATGCTCACTATGCTCACTCTATTCATACAACATTGTAGATAGACTGCGAAGTTTCATTTGGGACTAGACATTTGTACAAGAGTTTCATTTGCAGATATTACATTGTGAGACTTACAGAATTTCTTGGAGACTCGCCTATAGGATCTGGAATTGTTGTAAGAAAAAAAAAACCATTTATAGTGGTGGGGAAATGCGTGGTGGGGAAATGCTCTAAAAAAACCCAGTTATAGTGTCTAGGTTGGGCATAAGGCTTATAGTTTAGGCATAAGGCTTATAGTTTAGGCATAAGGCTTATAGTTTAGACATAAGCTTATAGTTTAGACATAAGGCTTATAGTTTAGACATAAGGCTTATAGTTTAGACATAAGCTTATAGTTTAGACATAAGGCTTATAGTTTAGAATCAAGTGACATAGAAAATCTTTGATTCCTGTAATTTATTAATAGCAAGAAAATTTGTCGTATAGGGAGATTTTACATGGACTTTAATGACTGTCCATTATTACTAGGTACTTGATTGTAGCTGTAGTATTGTCTAGGAGAAGATAGTGCCAACTCTCTACACAAGGGTACAATTTTCCATTATTAGAGCACAGTAGTACAGGACTAGTTTATTTTAAAATGGTCTGGTACAATAGAGTGGTGTATTAAATTGGTTTATAGTTCTAAGTGTTAGATTCTAGTTGTTACGTCAGGGACTCTGTTTACAATGTTCATTCGCCGATAGTTCTCCAGAGGGAAGAGTCGAGCTACTTAAGTAGTTGACGGTGGAGTTAGTGTATCCTGCCGGTTGTTGATAATAGGTGCTTGCTAGAAAAATCTCCACGTTCCATCCTGGTGCCTCGGGTTTATGACATTCCTCCTGGTGCCTCATACAATGATGGTGGAGGGGCGACAATATGGAGTGACCAATTGTTAGGATTGGACAGTGTGAGCTCAAAATACTGAAATAGGTAGACCACTACCTATGGTGGATCTAACACTAAGACCAACATATTATTAGTATCATCGAGGTAGAAGGTCAATGGGATCATACTAGTGGTACTGAATAAAAAGTTGGAGTTAGACAAGTCTCAAGTGACTAGTGACTTCAAGACTTAGAGAGACTCGGATATAAAGAAGAGTGACTGAGAAAATTATTGACTAGTGCCTAAATGGACCTAGAAAACTAGCAGTTGAAACTAATTCTTTACTTGTCATTATTGTTAGATCCACCATAGGCAGGGCCCTGCCTATGAAGGTATTATGAAGCCTCTCAGTCCGATTGTTACAATGGTGATACGGCGTTTGGCCATCTATGCACGAAGTGCTCCGATGGCTCCTTTCGAATATTCCAGAAGCAATACTTCCATTGTTCTAGTGGAGAGTTTTCCGGTAACACTTTTCTCTCAAAAGTATATAAGCCACCTCGGTTCCTCTCTTTGAGGAACCATCAACGAATATAAGAAGTTAGGCATAGATGTATTAAAGAACATAACAATTATAATAAAATATATAGTGAATGATGATAAAGAAATATTGGAAAAGTGAATTAAAAAAAATTAAAATTATTTTTTTGTATAATTGGTAAACATACTACATTAATTAAAGATTACTTTTTCATGACTGGACCCTATTTACCATAGTGAATCACCATAGTGAGTCTAATAATACTTATGGATTGCATAATAATTCCATTTTTTTGACTTTTGACTTTTGACTTCAGTGACTAAGATAATGGTAATGGAAATTTCAACTCCAAGTCCTACTGAGAGTGCCATCTTCCACAATGTGGAGTATCAGGCTTCCCATAGTAAGTCTATGACCACTGCATTATGTGCAGTATTATGTGGCCTATCTTTTATTTCATGTATTATGTGTTATGTATTACACATTCCGTATTCTATATTTTCTATTTGAGAACTCAATTAGCAACACTGTATTTACTAAGAAAATACAGTCTTTTTATACCCGACTATAGTTCTATCGGCCATTCGCACCCACTACAATGTTTTTCAAAATTATTCAAGCCAGCGCGACAAAACTATTCAAACCAGTGTGACACAATGTTTCAAACCAAAAAGACAGAATGGTTCAAACAAAATGGCCTAATGTTTCACACCAACTTTTATTAGAATTCGATATTCTGAAAGCTTAAATCTGGACGATTGCCTCTTATATACTGCATTTGGGAGTCTTGCAATACCAATCAAGGGTGAAAATCGGACGGAACTGATCTGGTTTCCTTGTTATCCTGTATACAACAACTTGTCCATTTGGTTTGAAAGACTGTGCGAAGGGGTACGAAACATTTTGTCGCGCTAGTTTGAATCATTTTGCTAGTGTGGTTTGAATCATTTTGCTAGTGTGGTTTGAATCATTTTGCTAGTGTGGTTTGAATCATTTTGTCGCGCTGGTTTGAATAGTTTTGAAAAACACTGCATACTCACCACTTGCATACTCACCACTGGCATACTCACCACTGGCATACTCACCACTGGTATACTCACCACTTGCAATTATACTGATACCTCGAGTAATTAATAGTCTTCTGAATATCGTCATCTAGAAATAATTGGGGTCTATATACCTGCATATAATCCTTCTTCCACAACTTTCTAAAGACACTAGTCAACAATCACTAGATTAGTCAACAATCACTAGATACCGGCCATTACATATCAATTAGGTGGCAACCCACATATCTCTCAAGCCCATAATGGAAGTAACGGTACCGGCAAAACCAACGTCTCCCTCGGTAAAGTGCAAGTAGTCCAAGGTATTGAGGCAGATGAACATATCCAAAAAGGTCCAGACCAACTTGCGCTTTGCGGCGTAGATCTTGGTCTGCAAAGCCTTGGAGTCAGTCTTTTCATCTGCGGCTTCCAACTTGGCACTTGAAATCTTGTATGTTCTCACGGAATTGACTACACCAGCAATCAAGGCCAATAACCAGAACCGGGCCGACCAAGTAGGTACCCTTGAAAAGCGTTTCTTGTCCAAAAGACCCATCATCTTAAACCACGTGATCGTGTCCAACGACAAGTAGCCCACGTAGCCCAAATCCCT
Source organism: Metschnikowia cerradonensis (assembly GCA_002370635.1). Taxonomy (NCBI): domain Eukaryota; kingdom Fungi; phylum Ascomycota; class Pichiomycetes; order Serinales; family Metschnikowiaceae; genus Metschnikowia; species Metschnikowia cerradonensis. The sequence continues at coordinate 35,317 of NKZD01001658.1, forward strand.
CACAATCAGAGATGTCAGCAACACGTGGTCCATGAGCTTATTATCGTAGGTCTTGGAAGCTGCCTGCAAGTGACCTAAAGGTTTCAAAAAACGCATACCTTTCCGAATCATAGTAGCATGTTGCTTCAAGTCCTTGAACTTCTGCACAAGCCCAGCTGAAAATCCCTGTCTTTGTAAGTAGTACGATAAGAACCGGGAAAGGTAAGCCACCAAACGGAAACTCTTCTCCCGCTTGGAGTTGCTGTCCAAGAACTTAATAAGCTTTGAGAACGTGGGGTGGTAGAGAATTGAATCGGCAACCATCTTGAAACAAACTGAAGAAAATTATGTGTGGTAAAGTAAGGTGTGGGGTTTCTGGGTAGATAGTGGGTCCAAAAATATGGGGTACCGATAGACCGAGGTGCGCGCGCTCTAGCACGTGAGACTGGCCTCTGTGAATGTTATTACTACGGAACTGTATACAGGCTACAGTGTAAATCAGTGAAATATATAGTAGTGTATAGTATAGTTTAAATATTAGATTGCATAGTGTAGTGTATACTGTATTATATGATATAGAATCTAGAACTGGCTTCCAAATGTATATGGCGGTATTGTATGTATTGGCTTGTATGCAGTTCTGACATTATGACTCAGCTCGTCAATTCCCCATGAACACAACCAAAATTTAATCTTTTCAAGAATTTCTGGACTTTGCATAGTTTCAGGAATATTGAAATTAGGTCCCCAAAGTTATTAGATCTTTTGTGTGGGCCAATAAGAGACCGAATGCCTTGCACATACAAGACGCATGAAATATAAGGTCATATTAAAGACAGACAGACCATAATGGCTTTTTGAAGACTATTATTAAGGTTTTTAATAAGCAGTTTCTTGATATTTTAAACCCAAACAACAGCAGTTTACTTATAAATTTGAGATAGTATAGTGTAGTATGTATGGTGGTGTATACAGTGTGTGGTGATTCTGGTATGTTTGGTAGTATACCTAGTAAATATGTAGTAATGAAGATATAATACTGTGATATACACCAAATTAAACATAACTTAAAAATCTGAGGTGAAGAAGAGGATGTAGGGACAATTGAGGGGCCAATGTACTTTTAACCTCGGATATGGGACCGCGGCCGGAACTAGCAAGCACCTACGAGCAAGCACCTACGCCTCCAAAAACTCTTTTGGGCTAGTTTTTTTTTACCCGAAAAACAATCAATGTGGTGTCCGGAATTCCAGTATACTAATCAACTTAATTTCAATGTACAAAGTCCAAGAAAAAGTGTACTTTGCGTTGGGCCTTTTTGGTATGGGGTAGCCTGGTGTACGGGTTTCTAGCCGCAACCACAAGCCAATTCCGAGGTTTGCAGCCATTCCAAATAATTCCAAATAATCTTGAGGGTTAATTCAAATGAGTAAAGCCGTATTTGATAAAATGATACTGAATGGATTTTCGGGAATAGTCAAAATAGCTTTTCCTCAAAAAGTCGAAGAATTATAATAGTCACTGGTGATGTGTTAGATCCGCTATGGGCAGGGAACTATCCATACAGGTATCATGAAGCCTACACCATCTGATCTAACAATGGTCATTCCAAAAAGCCACCTACTCAGTCACCATGGTACAAAGCCCCAGGGTGGAATGTGATAAACCTCAAGTACCAGGATGTGTGTGAAGAGTCTTCCCGCAAGCATCTATCAACAACCAGCTGAATGCGTCAACTCCCTCGCCAACTACTTAAGTAGTCCAATTTCCCCTTTTTGAGGAATCATCAACAAACAAAGATAACTTATTACATGAACGAACGTTTCTCAAGAATCTAACATGATGAGTGCAACTTGAATATTATACAGTACAAAACAAGTCCTATTATACTAAATTGATATAGTACGCACCCAGACTCATATTTATCACTACCACTATTATCTAGCAACTACTTTTTATAGTCCTCTGACTCATATACTTATATTCGGCAAGGTGATAACTTCGCGACTGCATATAACTGAGTTACTTCCAGTAATTACTCGAGAATTAATTCTAGTAATTAATAGTGGAAAATAATGTAATTTTTTTTGGCTGATTACGGTGGGTTACTCCTTTTCTTTGTACTTTTTTGGAGACTTATTTCCTGAGTTATAAAGGTATAAACTCAATTTCATAGTATTGCGAATATGGTCATCCACTATTTTGGAGAACAACTCTAAAATACTTTTTTTTAAATGTTCTGAAGATACCAAAAAGAACATGTGCGTTGTGCAGGATGCCTAAATCGTACATACCACAAAAAAAAGTCCCAGGAGAATTGCACAGGCCCGATAGAATTTACTTGGAGTTGATCTACAATTTGCAGAACTACTGGAAGTCCCGGATCCGGATCCGGATCCGAGCACTCAAGACCTTATCCAAGTCCAAAAGAGAGAAGGCGGATCCAAGTCCGAAAGAAAGAATGAGGACATTGTGAGGAAATTGCGCTCGTTGGAGTCTTTGATACTGTCCATAGCTGAATCCATTGAGCGCAGTGTGTTTGACAATATCCTTGCTGTGGGTAACTATATGAAAACCGTACATACCACATACCACAAAAGAATCGTACATATGTAAAAAAACGGTACATATCACAAAATCTTAAAATTAGTATGTGCCGACCGAAAACGTAGATTAGGTACAAATCAGAAAGTGAGCATACCGGAAAAGTGAGCGTACCAGATTTCGCAGCCATTCTGTGACCAACTGCGAACTATATAAACTCAGGCTCCCCCCCCATATTTCCAATTCCCCACCACCACTTTTCTCCCAAAAAACACCGATCTAAAAAACAAGATCCACAACAAAACGACCTGAAAAAAGTCCTAAAAACAAAAAGAAAATATCAAAAAAACCTAAAACTCTTCCTTCATCTAAAATGCATCTCCTCTTTCTATTCCTACTCTTATTTATTTTTCCTGGAATTACTGGACTCGGGGTCACAATCTCGCTTCTTATAGATTACCTAGACCCCGGAAACTCGTCCCAAAAGAACGAAGTAAAGGAAAACATGGAGAACGAGGAAATAAAGAAGCAGAGAAAGAGAATGAAGAAGAGACAGAAACACAATTTCTTACTGACCACTCCAAAACAGACTCGAGGACAACGGGGCCTAACATTTCAAGGATGTTTACAGGCACCCCGGCACTTCGGGTCACAGAAAGTCAGTAAGGCAAGATAGAAAATACTTCTAGTATACCTCTTGCATCCAGGAGTCTTCATATGAAATATGAACCCTGAGAGACATAAACACTCGGACTCATTGAGACGATTGATAAATAGCTAAGTAATAAAAAAGAATTGCAGATAGTATTAATTAGAGGCACTGTAACCAGGGCCCTACCCAGAGAGGTATTATCACTAGTTTGCTTTCTGATCCACAATGGGCATAAAACCCTATGATAAACACCAATATATACTAGACCACTAACTACCACTATTACAGTACAACAGTACAGCAGTACAGCAGTACAACAGTACAACAGGACTAGAGTACTAGAGGACTACACTGTCACTACGACACACTGCCACTACACATTTCACACTGCCACTACACATTTCACACTGCCACTACACATTTCACACTGCCACTACACATTTCACGTTTCACACTACACACTACAGTACCACAGTACTACAGGATTTCATAATTAATAATACAGGAATCAGTTATCTGTGTAGACAAATCGTACATAACAGTCCATTAATATGAACTAAGTCTGTTGAAAAATATGGACTAAGAATAGTCATTCTCAAACAGCTTGGGCATTGACTCTCACTTATTTGCTTCTAATTTGAAAAACAAAACAAAAATCATCTTGTGTTCCAGGCTCTAGTAGTCATAACATATAATACTATACCGAATGTTAAATCCTTATGTTACGTCAAGCATTCGGTTTACAGTATTTTTGATTGTTTTCTCAGGACACGAAGCCTGCCCTTCTTTCATATGTCATTCCTACCTATAGAGATGTGACTACACCTGATATGACTACACCTGCTTATAGAGATGTGACTATTTATTGTTGAAGAACGGTAACAAGCACCTATTCTTCATATGTACCTGTGGTTACTACAACCGTCTGGTGCCGTGAAGGTAGAGCTCCCACATATATAAGGGAGTCTGGACCATATCCATCTTTTAAGTTTTAAGTAACGAATCAAATATCATCTGTCTGGGGGGCATACCAAGATGTCTCCAAAGACCAGACCCACCAATACTTCAATGGGCACTGAAAACTCTACATCTTCCTCTTCTCTTGAAGTAAACACTCTCAAAGTGTTTACATATCTTGACGAGACTATGAGGACAGTGTCCTTCAGTCAATTTTCATTGGACATCACACCATGGTTAATCTAAGGTCCACCTGGTACCGCAATAATGGTTGCCGAACATGTGTTGTCTAATCTACATTTATAATTCCTGTATATTGAATTGAGTTTGTATTAAGTAATTTTATGTGGCATAGAGTGTAGTGTAGTGTAGTCTATTGTAGTGTAGTGTAGTGTAGTTTATTGTAGTTTGTGTGGATGTAGGTTGCTGTGTCATTTTTATGAGTAGTATTATTTGATGATATACCTTAATGATGTTTGGCTCCAACTTCAACACCCACCCATAATGGGTCTTACAGTATAGTATAGTTTGGTATAGTTTGTGTTAGATCCACTACAGACAGGGCTCTGTCCATAGAGGTATTATGAAGCCTACGCCGTCCGATTCTAGCAATGGCCAGGTCATCATTGCACGAAGTACTATTGTGGGCGTAATACGGAGTTTACAATGGTCATCATAGTACTTGGGTTTTCGGATATTATAGAATATCATTGCTATTGTTCTGATGAAGAGTTTTTCGAAGTCGCTTTTTTTCTTCAAAAGTTATATAAACCGCACAGATTCCTCTTTTTGAAGAATCACCAATGAATATAGTGACTATCAGGTATTAAACGTGCTAAAGAGATTCTAACAGTTTGGTACAGTTTGGTAGTTTGGTATAAACAGAAACTCCTCCAATGTATAGTCAGTATCTGCGATATTCTTGTTGTTACGTCAGGTACTCTGTTTACTATGTTCATTCGCCAATGGTTCTCCAGAGGGAGGAATCGGGTGTTGAACTTGTTGGACATGCGATATGTGTCAACCTGTGAGGTCAACGACAATACAAAGGGTTGGAGATGAGGTGGAGAGGTCCCACAGGTTTCAGAGATACATGGTGCAGATGAAACAGGGATATGTGCACGACGAGGACGTACACTCATCATGCATAGTCCCTTACGAGACGCCGGTCTCTGATGTGGGAGTCCCCGGGACTGACTGTATATATAGAGAGGATCCCGCTCAGGTTTGAGCGGTATCAATTGTGAGAACAGTTCACTGATATCTAATTTAGAGAAGAATATAAAGTGATCTATGATGAACCCTGAAGCACCATACTTGAAAGAATGAGTGGAGGCCAATGCCATAACAATTCCAACTTATCAAAGAGTTAAGGCTAACTCTCACATCGGGTTCTTAAGTAGTTGACGGTAGAGTTAGCGTATCCTGCCGGTTGTTGATAGGTGCTTGCTGGAAAACTCTCCACATTCCATCCCGGTGCCTCGGGTATATCACATTCCATCCTGGTGCCTCGTACAATAATGGTGGAGGGGCAACAGTATGGAATGGCTATGGTTAGGATTGGACAGTGTGGGCTCAAAATACTGAAATAGGTACACCACTACCTATGGTGGACCTAACAGTGTCATATAAATATGATATCAGTGGTTTCCCTGTACGTAGTGAGAATAACTATATTCACTCACTCACTCACTGACTCCCACTGACCCTCACATTCACTTACATACTCTTGCCAAATCTACGCACCACACCAACTTTAACATAGTACAATATTACGCACTATTCATACTTACACTCAAAATACACTCAAAATAGACTCAACATACACTTTACATACACTCAAAATACACTCAAAATACACCCAAAATACACCCAAAATACACTTATCAGCAATATAATAGTAGTGTAGAAATTGTAGCAATGTAGTCTATACAGCACGCTAATATACTAGTGCTTAGTCCAAATAAGCAATGATTTTTTTGACCTGAAACACCTGGTACATTTGATCACATGACCAGATCAGCTAAAGTGCGTCACAGCAGTGTTGGACGTGATGATCGCGAGTCCGCCAAACCATCTCACTGTGATGGATGGGCCACGCGCGACGCGACCAAAACAAACTGTACACACCGCTACACTATACGGATTGATACACACCACTGTACTATACTATACTATACTATATTATACTATACTATACCATCACCGAAAGTCTGGTATTCCTACATACTAAATCGATATTCCTATACATACTGTACTGACACTAGACAGACAGATGGCGGACTTTGATGGACTCCAGGAGGAGGTTCTTGGGCTCAGTCGCGATGGAAATATCACAGATGTCATCAAGCCTCGCAAGAGTATCTTGAAGGTGAGGGAGAACACTACGCTACCGATTTCCACCGGCGTCTCAATGGATGCACGGTTTAACCGAAGGGTGTCGTTTGCAGAGAAGGTCAAGCTCCACAAAATCGATTTCGTTCCGGTGGACATGCAGAGTGATTTGGATGGTTTGGATGATATGGAGGGGATTGACGGGAATTTGGAAAACGGCTTGGATGGCTTGGAGAGCGAGTGGCCTGAGCCTCTACTGAGCTCCGAGGACGATGAACCCAGTTTTTCGAACCTAGAGGCTGATGCAGATAAAGTACTTACCGCATTGGGAAGTTCTCTTCTGGAGAAGATCCTCGGCTCTCTTCCCGATGTATTATCGGATGAAAACCTCTTTGGAGACCAGCAAAATCATGAGAATCATGACTTTGAAAAGGACTATGATTATGAACATTATGAGAAGGATTTTGGAAAAGACAATATGGGGTTGGGAAGTGACGATGAAAAAACCATGGAACTCACAGAACAGATCTCAAGGCCCAATCCGGTCCTGCACCTAAAGGACACTATGAAAGGAGATCTAGACCAACATAATGAAAATGGTGGGAATGAAAATGAAAATGAGGGTGATGGCTTGGGGGACTTTGATGACTTGCAGGAAGAGGATATGGAGTTCACGGGCCAGGTGCAGGACACACGGGCCTTAGACCAGAGCAAGACCGATTTTGAGGCGGAAAATGGCGATTTCAGCAGTTTCAACAACTTTAATACTTTCAAAGACGATTCCAAAAACACTGGTCCCAATTTCCTGGTCCCAGGGCAAAAAGCAGACGAAACCATGGACTTTACCGAGTACTATTCGGGTCCTAACCCGTTACAAAACGTCCAGAACGATACACACGAGGAAACCATGGATTTCACCCAGCTCGCTCCGGAAAGTGGAAGTGGAAACTACCAAAAGGCCAATGAGGAGTTTCAAAAGGAACCTTCTCCGATTATAAGAGGTCCACAACCTGATAGTGAACTTGATAATGACAAAGGTATTATTGAAGAAAATGCTTCTAATGACCATGGAAAGAAGGAACTGGCTGAAAAGAGTCAGGGGTGCAATGTGCGTGCTGAGCTGGAGGAGTATCTCAGTGCAGAGCTGGAAAATGAAGATTCTGATCCCGAGGAAGAAGTTCCCATGGAGCTCACTCAGCCAATTGGACAACAGAAAATTGAACAGGATCCAAGACAGGAAGAACAGGAGGATCGGAAAGAACCTGAACAAGAGCAGGAAGGACAGGAAAAATCTGAACCAGAACAGATGGATCAGTCTGAACATCTGGAACAGTCTATACCTGAACACTCTGAGCCTGAGCAACCTGAACTGCCAAAAAATTCAGAAGAGCCTGAACAAATTGAACAAATCGAGCCTGTTGGGTCGTCACTGGAGACTATAAAAAGCCCTGAAACTCCACCAAATGAATCAGTGTCTAGAATTTCAGTGCAGTTGCAAAGTCCTGTTAAAACCATCATTTCCAATCTAGAGAGCATCCCCGAGCAAACAGAAGATGAAATGCTGACCGAAATACTGACTGAAATGAACAAGGCAAAGGGAAGTGAAAAAAGCGAGGAAAGTGATGAAAAAAGCGAGGAAAATATGAATGAAGGAAATGTACCAATCAGGAGTGAAGGAAAATCCCCTAAAAGAAAACTTCAAGAAGGCCTTCAAACGTCCCCCAAAAGACACAGCCTGTACATTACCGAAGTCAACACCACGACCATTCCCCTAGCTGGTCTGTGGACTGAAAACAGTGAGGATGAAGATTACCCTATCTTATCACTAGAGGAGTTCTTGCAGGAAATCGGGATCAAGTTCTATGACGACTTGGAGATCGCTACGGATCTATCTTCGCAGTACCGCATGTCCCCTCTGTCGCAGGAACAATTTGACAGCGCAGACTACTATCGGGCTAATATTCAGATCCCACTTTTGGAGGTATATGAGCTCAGTTGCAAGGAATTGGCTGGAAAAATCCAACAGGGAAAGCTTCTTTTTGAAGAACTCCAGCAAAAAACACTCCTGGATAACCCAGATCTTTTCAGACAGTACCAAAAAGCTTCCTTTTACGAAAGAGTGGCTATGAAATCTCAATTTCACTTGATGAGGGAACTAACCCGCCAACAAGCCAAGCAGGTGTGGTATGAGTGGCGCAGCAAGCTCTTCAGAAACATCATTGAAGTTTTCCAAACCAACCTAAACATTTTACAGGACGACAAGGCCACCTTTGTGGAAAACATGAACATTCTCAATGAAAAGTCCAGGGAAACAAAGCAAAAACTACATGGGCTCCAGACGGATATCCTGCGGTTCAAGGCCATGAAGGCCAATTTCAAGACATTAGAATCGGAGCAAATCGAGTCCATCAAGGCCCGAATGACTGAGTTGAATGTCAAGCTTTCAGCACATCGGGACTTGATTTTGGCCCGGAAAAAGGCCATTGGAGCGGTGGAAGACCAGATCAAGCAAATCAACGAAAATATTACGGCAGTGGAAAAAGAATCTGCAAAAGCGCAGGCGGATTTGAATAATACAAAGCACTTTAATGATCTGGAGATCGAAGGGCTCCAGACCGAGGCCAAACTCCTCGAGGCATGTGCTGGGCTTAAGTACCTCAGCAGTCCCAGCCAAAACATCTATGAGTTTGAGTTTAACCAGAAAATGAACATTGTTATTGATGTGTCTCGGCCCGAGTCTACTGAGGGACTTCTTTTCCGGCCAAAAAACTCCCCTGACGCCGTGTTATACAATGAAACACTCATGGACAGTTATTGTCAGTATTTGGCGGAAAACACACCATTTCTGAACATTTACGATACTTTACGGACATTCAAAACAAAATGGACCAAGCTTCTTTCGCTTGATGAAGATCTTCATAAGCTTTCGTTGAAGGGCCCCGTGCGAATCGATTCTTCCGACTTGAAGCACATCAACTTTGAGCTCGATCTATATGTGTTTTCCAAGAAGCTCAAGGTGACGCTCCTGGGCTCGATGCAGGTGGCCCAGATTTTGGCGTATCCTGATTCAGTGACGTGGAGTGCTCGGGTTCACCGAGGGGGAGGAATGTCCGAAGCAGAGGTGAAACAAACCATCTGTGAATGCTGGACTTTGGCCTCGTTTCCTACACTCCGGGGCATGAAGATGTCCTAGAACTAAGGATATTTATAGACATTGACAATTGATTTTTTTTTTTTTGGAGTTACTAGTACTAGCTGAGTAGATATGTATGTTTTTGTATACTGAAGGTTGGTCAGTTCAAGTCACAATTCCAAATTCGGAGGATTATATAGTAAGATTCATTAGTTGGGGTATTAATCATTAAGAGTATGTGCTGTTTGTACCAGGGTTTCATATATAAGTTTCGGAAAAAGGACGTCGTGGAAGAATTTGCACGTTCCCAGCCAAAAGCGTTCTAATCACGTGGTAACAGCAGATACTGTACAATAGCTTGTGAAGGACCTAGAATGTCCATTGTTGGGATCAGCCAGTGTACGCTCAATAATAATTGATTAGATAGAGCAATGTCTATTGTGGGTCTAACATAACTACTACTACTGCTGCTGCTGCTACTATGTGTTGAACCCGCTACTACTGACTACTGACTACTGACTATCGACTACTGACTACTGACTATCGACTACTGACTACTGACTACTGACTACTGACTACTGACTACTGACTACTGACTACTACTATATGTTGAACCTATCACTCATTACTCTCGTCAGTCAGCCATTCATCACTAGGAGACATTAGTCTAGCCAATCATCAACCTATTCTGCTGGTCAACCTAGAATGATTAGTATAAGGACACCTATTGCAGACTTACAATTTGGGTATTTCAATGAGTTACTAGTTCAACAAACCCAAAGCTTTGGCATGGTGATGGGTATGGGCCTTAACGATGTACTGATGAAAGAGTACAGGTGGTCGTACTTCCACTATGTAGAGATCCCCCTCCTTTATACTACTACTAGTCTATACTACTACTAGTCTATACTACTACTACTCTATACTACTACTACTCTATACTACTACTACTCTATACTACTACTACTCTATACTACTACTACTCTATACTACTTATGTGGTGGAGACAATATACCCGTCAACACCTCGCCTTCGCTAGAGTTTCCCTAAGACTCCTTACGCTAGTGTGCTAGTCTAAGTCAGATCTTCAAACATTGAAAATCACAATCGCTTGTACCAAAATGGCTACTTGACCACTTACAAAGCCATGTTCTCGTGACAAAAAAAATTATGTATATATATATGTTAGATCCACTGTATGCAGGACGCTACCTATAGAGACATTATGAAGCCTACGATGTACGATCCCAGCAATGGCCACTGCTAACACCGTATCACGGCGTTTCCGGCCATCACGGCACTTCTTGCATTGATGGCCCCTTTTGTTTAGTCTGGAGCAATGTTTACCTATTGTTGTCAACAAGTACCTAGCATGTACGGAGTCAGAGTACTTCGTGGATGCGTTGTATGCAGACCAGTGATGCGCCGTGTGCAGGTTCCTAGTGGGTGAAAACTCTTCACCAGCCTGGCACCGGCTAATCCACTTTGGTCTTGTAAGGTACAACTTACATATCCCTGTATANGGCACCGGCTAATCCACTTTGGTCTTGTAAGGTACAACTTACATATCCCTGTATATCAATACATATACTAAAACATAGGTTGAAAATTGTTCTGGTGGAGAGTTTTTCGGTGCCACGTTTCTCTCTAAGTATATGAACCACTCCGGTTCCTCAAAGAGAGGAACCATCAACGAATACAAGACTAGGTTAAGACACGTTATTAAGAACATAACAATATATATTCCCGGTTTACTCCGGGACCTACAATTTCATAAAGTAAATTATTTTGAGCCATTTGGTAAAAATTAAAATTTTGAGTATATGTAATAAAAAAAAATATGATTATAAGAAAAATAATTATTATATCTCACAATAATCACTTTCAAATTTCAGAAAGCATAGTTAAATTATTGCTATACTTTCTTCACTTCCCACTACATTGTATACTCAGAATTTTAGAATATCCATCACTTATGGTACACGCCTAAAACTTGTATTTCGAAAATATTCAGCAAATTTTTATCCACAATCATTCAATAAAACCTTCTTAGAAGACTCTGAATGGACGGGCAAAATCTGGTCTCATCGACCTGTATGTTAATAGATAGATGAAAATAATAAAGGGTTCAAAAAAATAAAAAAAAAAAAAATAGACAAGGAATTTGGGCTATAATATATTAATACTTAATTGGATAGGAAATATTTAAAATTATTAAGGTGCAAAATAAACTTTCAATGAGTGTCTTCGGTATTCATTTGAGGGTGCGAGTCATGAGAAGACATGTTCATATCTCCAAAAACAATATTACCTATACTATACTATATACACTACTCTATACTACTATAAACTACTCTATACTACTATACACTACTCTATACTACTATACACTACTCTATACTACTATACACTACTCTATACTACTATAAACTACCCTATACTACTATACACTACCCTATACTACTATACACTACCCTATACTACTATACACTACCCTATACTACTATACACTACCCTA
>NKZD01001660.1:0-35000 GCA_002370635.1 Metschnikowia cerradonensis
ATGGTTATTGAAAGGTCCTCCTGATGTACCTACCATAAATGTTCAGTTAGTGTTAAGTAATCTACACCTTGTTATCCTGTATACAACAACTTGTCCATTTAGTTTGAAAGACTGTGCGAAGGGGTACGAAACTTTTTGAATTATTGGTTTGAATCATGTTGGCGCGCTGGTTTGAATAGTTTTGAAAAACACTGTATCTGTGACTGCATCTGCGAATCCTGTGGCTAAGGCTGAGAAACCTGATAAAGCTGACAAACACTTGGATCAGCTCAATGCATAATCTGGGCCTGAAAGTACGGAAAATGAACTGAGTGATGTTTATCAGGTCAGTGTCCCCAGGTATGGAGCAATGTGTCTGACATTTTGATTCCAAAGAACAAATCTTCCGGACCCAACATGAAAAATTCTGGAATGGATGTGGGAACTTCTGAGTCCAAAACGAAAGATTTTGCATCGAAAATGGGAACTTCAGGTTCAAAAATCAATGGTTCTGAAAAAGCAAAAGTGGGAACTTTTGAGTCTATTACCAACATTTTGGATCCAGAAACTGAAAAGTCTAAAAAGAAATTGAATCTTCTGAAGCAAAGAAGAAATCTTTAAACGATGCTAAAGTATTCCCTAAGCCTGCTTCTAAGCCCAAAGAAACGGACAAGTCAAATGCCCCAGCACCTGAATCTTCGAAAGCTAAAGCCAACATTGAATATACCAGTAGATGCACCAAGCAATGTAACGCATAGAACAATTCCCTGGATACTTTGACCAGCAACACTTCGAACAGGAAAGGAGCTTTTCAGGATTTGAAAGAGGATGCCACCATGTCAAGAAAAGCCAATCCAACTGCTGCAACCTCCAACACGCTTTCCAGACTACTGTGTGAAAGTCATATACCGACTACACCATCTGCTGTCCACAGACAACCATTGTGACCATCACTGTGCGTGAGGAAGAAGGTGTTACATACACCATGGCTGTCACTGCTGCTACCACATTAACAGTAACTGGAGTTTGCACTGTTCCGGAGGCGTAGACAGTTGGACACACAGCAAAGATACATTCAGAAGCGGAGAGGATTTTGTTTAGTGCGGGACACTCAGAATAGAAAGTCAAGATAAAAGAAACTCCAAGCTTTTTGAAGTCCAGGAGCAAGCTTGTGGCCAAAAAGGAGATTTTAGTCAGAAAGAATATTTTAGTCAAAAAGAAGGTTCCAAGCCAATTCAGTCCAAAGCTTTAAAGCCAAGCAAGCCACAGGCTTCCAACATCAAAAAGTTGATGAAGCCAAAGGTGTTGACAATTCTGGTAATGGTGAGAAAGTTAGAATACTCAAATTGGCACCAATTTCATTAAAAAGCCTTGCATTGCTTCATTCGTCAATGAGGCTTCCAAGATTGCCCTTGGTGAATTTATTGTGGGCTTCGCTCCTTCATTGTTATAGTCACATTGATGAATATATCGCAACAGTTTTTGCGTGTGGCAAGCGACTTGCATGCAAAGTAGACTGCAAAATACAACAAAAATACCTGATATAGTCTCTTTAAATCTCTACCTTTAAAGAATTTATGAAAAAAAAAATTAAATTGAAGACCCAAGAATTGCAGTCACTAAGAATTGAAAGCTTTCTCCTGTAGCAAGAGGAGTTGGCGAGCCATTAAAGTCATCAAGATCAGAGTATTCGTATGAGTAGAGTCTTCCTTTGCTACCCATCACCCATGTATCAGGCGATAGAATATTTACAAGAACCTCGATTTTTTGTTCTCTGGAGCCCATATAAAGTTCGGTATAATACTCGTCATCTCGGAAGAATAGTGGGAGACTAAAAATGTCGTCATCCTGCTTGGTCAAGTCGGAGCTCATGTTAGAAGAGTCACTCACATGAGGCTCTCCGTAGGAAATTGGTGAGCCCAATTGGAATTGTTTTTGATGTTTCTCAGATGGCTCATCGATCGGGGATAAGAAGGCAGCTGAGGCCCTTACCACTAAGGGCAAAAATGAGAGCTATTTTGTTAACATTGTTGGTGGGTAAGACCATATGAGTGTGGGGCCTTTATGTACTTTTGGACAGACATGCTTGATGACACATATTCACTTCTTGAAAAGACAAAATGCTTGATTAAACACAATCACCTCTTAAAAACCCGGCTCGAATTTCCGTTTGGCCCCAAATAGGAGATCCATAAGCCTACTTGAATCAATAGACTTCTTGGCAGAGACAGGTGTCCTCCACGTAATTGTTTTAATAACTCCGAATCGCCGACAAAGCCTTGTGAGAATATTAGGCTTTAATTAAGCTTTAATTAAATTTTAATAGGTAATATATCAGTATTTTCTCGTATTTCCTACTTGGATACCAATTTAGCATCGAGAAGCAGAGGGCATACTTGAACATGCTCAAATTTCAGGACCTCAGGTGTATTAATCAGAACGAGAAATAGCGAATACCAGTATGAAGCAACTTTAAAGAGCCTTTGGAAATCCGCTTACCTCTTCAAAATATAACGAGTGATGTATGATGCCTCCTTCAAAATTTCAGGTAAACCTCTTGCGATGGATGGTTAATTTCTGAGCCATGTGATAAAATAAAAGATTAAAAGACAAATTTTGTGCCCCGCTAATAACCAAGCATCCCACCCTATACCCTTACGATCCAGATAGTAGAATAGCGGCCAGTCGTTTAAAGAATTTATTGGATATGGTGACCAAATATTAAGCCAAGTGTGAGGTCGGGATGACCCATGAAATAGAAGTTAGACGTGGGTACAACTTGCTGTTCCAGGTACCAAGGTATGATTTGAGATATCTTAGAAAACAGGGTCGACTTCGGAATATAATGTACGAATGTGCCCTAAAACTCGGAACCGCGATGCTTTTGTTTATGTCCCCGCATGATAAATAACCCATATATTCCAGCCAACCCATCATTACTGGAGTCTACAGGGTACTACCATGCTTACATAGAATTAGCAGTTTATAATGAGTAGTTTATAATGAGTAGTATAGAATTAGTAGTATAGAATTAGTAGTATAGGTATACGGAATTTCTGTGAGTCGACACTACTCAAGCCAATAATTAAACTTTATTAGACCAGGATGCCCCGATATACAGCCCTCTTTGACAAGACATATTTATTTTATTTACCACGACTTCTGGGTCAAGCACGACTTCTGAGCCAATCTAAGGGTAGTCTCAGTTGTGATGGGTATGTCCTATACAAGTAGGCTTGGAGGTCCCTTGACGTACCAATAACCTACACCGTACGAACTTGAAGTGGAAGAGAGCAGCTTCAGTTTAAGCCCAAATTGAACCACTGTAGGACAGATGCATCCTTATGAATTAGATTGCGTGACTCAAAAAAGAAAGTCCTTCCACTCCTCTAGCTCCTATTCGCTCCACTAGCTATACTAATAATCAAAAGACACTATACACTAGATTACTATACTAATAATCATAATAAACTTTACCATAGGCTACTATGTGCCTGACTACTATACGACACTGGAGTAGTAGTTTAGACTAGAGTATAGTAAAGTAGAGTACTGTAGTGTAAAGTACTGGAGTTTACTATGATTACTGACTAACTAAGACTGAACTGCTGTACTATAGTAGAATCTATACTACTCTGCACCACTATTATATGTTATAATCTATTTTACTGCTCTATATAATTTTTACTACTAAAGTATGATCTGTCCTATGATAGTATTGTAATTCAGAATGTACACTTCCAGTCGTGCGAGATGCGCGGATCCAAAGATCGGGGCTTTTCTATGGAGGCATTCCACTTCCCAAACATTCGTGCGTTGCAGCAGAAGTTACTCTCTCCCCCTATGATCCAAAGACTAGATTTGTGGTGAAGAAGGATACTGCATTGGCCGAAGCATCTTAAACCAAATTGGGAGCCATTCATTTATTTTCCCACAGATCAATTCCTTCAGATCCCTTTATCTTTCTTCACTCATTTAACCGTATCTATTCATTCACTTTTCAATATTCACTATGATAACTTGTCAGTGGAGTTAATAATCAGAGTAATAACTAGTCATAGCAATAACTAACCATTGAATAATTAGTCAATGCGATTACTACTCATTCATTTCATCTACACCTTCATTCACCTATTCTCATTCATTCTTTCCTTCCTTCATCCACATCCACGTTCACTCATTCACTCATTATACTAATCGACAAAGCACACACCTCTGATCATCTGCAGAGAGTGTTGATGGGGAAATTGAGTCCTTTTTTGGTGCTCTTCTTCTGGTGCTCTTTATCGGTCTTGGAGTTGATAAAGTTCTGTGTGCTGGACAATTTGCCGGAGTGAGGGGTCGGCTTGTCCAGATGAGTCTGTATTTTGATGTTGGTGTCTGTGTATCCGTACTGCACTGAGAAGGGACCTGGGTTGTTACATTTAAATCTATTCCGGCAAATATAATTTGTAGTAGTGTGTAGTTACAGGACTTTTAGGTTAGAAGCACTGGTCTTTGAAAATCGGAACAGAGAAATTAGCGGAGTAATGTGACTGTGGCAGGGAGTATGGTGATAGTCTCAGAGCGTGAGAAGTCAGTGCTATAACTAGAGCACTAGTGTTATACTCGGGTTACGTCAGGTACTCGGTTATCTATGTTCATTCGCCAATGATTCTACCGAGGGAAAAATTGGGCTACTAAATTAGTTGACAATGGCGTCGCCTAGTTAAGCGATTGTTGCTAGGTGCAAGCGCGGAAACTTTCCATATTTCATCTTGGTACCTCGGATTTATCACCTTCCCTCCTGATATCTTTGTACAATGGTGGAAGAGGAGTGGCGTTATGGAATGCCTATTGTTGAGATTAGACAGCATAGGCTCAAAATGCCTCAATAAGTAAAGCACTACCTATGGTAGTTCTAACAGGGCATGAGATAGGTGATAACATGATCATTTACTTATAAACATATATATATATTAAAGCAATGCTTTTTTGATTCCTGGATGTACCGTTTAATGAATTGGGAAATTTCTAAACTGAAAATATTTAATCCGTGGAATTATTACTAGATTTAGGTGTGTTACTGTCCGTCCCAACAACTGGACCTTGCTCAAGCCTAGTATGCAGCAGCGCGAAACTCTACAGGTTATGTCACACGCACTAGGTAAGCCAACCACGTTTCTTCCACACCTTTGGTAATCCTGGCCCCCACATATATTCAAGGTCGATACATTTCTTTGGTATTCACAATGAATGGTGCTCTTGGAAACGGTTTGTTCAACTCCACGCTCATAGAAACTGATCTAGATGGGAATATCCTCAACAATGCAGAAATGCCCCAATGGTTTCGGGATATGATAGATCGGGCCTTCTCCAATAGCGGCATACGGAGGTACAAAAAGGTGGCCTCCAGGGAAGCCATTGCTTCCTTAAAGGACATTCCTTCGGAGGATTTGTCCGATAAAACATGCCCAATCTGCTACGATCCATATGTCAACGAGCAAAATAAGAAGAAGAAGTTCAACTGCGGTAGCTCCAGCCATAGCGACGGTGGCAAAAAGGCCCAGATCTCCCAACTAGATAAAGCATTCGAGGTAGATTGCCCTCAAGGTGCTAGGTTGGATGCTCTTACAGAACCTTTTCTGAAACTTGGGTTGGTGGTTCCGTCACAGAAACTCGACTCCAAGTTTAACGACCCTTCATTGCTCTTGCCCGTTGATTCCGGTGCCAAGGCTCATATCCGAGTACCCCCAGTCAAGCTCATAACCAGAGACTCCATCACACAAAATGATATGTTCCCGCAATTGTCTAAACTGAATCCACCCCTCGTGGATCCTTCCAAATGCCTGCACACACCCGTGGCTATGCCCAACTGTGGTCACGTCTTCGGTAAGCCATGCATTAGCGAGTGGTTGAGTGGCCACGTGAGCTGTCCACTCTGCAGAAAAGAAGTTGAGTCCCTTACTGAATCCGATCCGGTATCGAAGAAGATTGCGGTGATCAAAGCTAACTGCAACTTTCTATTTATCGACGATAGAGATTTACTTATAGAGCACATTGCCAAACACCTGACAGACGTTTTGAACCCATTCAGAAAACCATTCAACCCTCTGATCACCCCATTAACTGATACAGCAGTACCTCAAGCATGGGCTACCCCAGGGTATCCTGCATCGTTGGCACCATCGAGGCCCTCCACATCGCCTGATCCCGAGCTAATAATGACCCGGAAGTACCCTTTATCCCAATTTGCGGGAGACGCTATGATACGGCCCAATGTCAGTGCTATACCTGTAATTCGGCGTATCCGCCAGCCAAGCAACACTGTCAACAACAGCAATGCGAACACTACTCCAAACACTGCTGGTTCCAACAGTGAACCAAGACCCACATAGAACCATGGTGACATAAAGTAAGCCAAAAAAGCAAAGCAAGAACAATTATTATATTGTCATGAAGTACGACTAATGATTACGTTATAAATGATTACTTGATAAATGATCACTTGATACCTACTTGATATCTGATTACTGGATTACTGGATTGTCTACTGAATTAATGATAACTTGGTTGTTTATTGATGATTTTTGGCGAATTGCTGACTAATTATTGACTTGTCGTCAATTGAGTATTGGTAATGGTTTCTGTTTGGCATTGTTTGATAACTTGTGGTAGTTTGGCATGTTGTCGCACGTGGTGTGTCTGCTTACTAAAGACAGGTTGCGAGAATAATGAATCATTGTGGGCTACGATGAACCGGTTCTAGAAAGAAAGCATACAATGCCGCACGTGTCGCGCCAAATATGCGTACAAGTAAACAGTGCAAATGGATCTCCAATTCCATTGTCGCTCCATTTAGTGTATTGTATTCCAGCGTAGCGAATAACAAAGGAAGAAAGCGAGCTGGCTTAGGCGAGGTGCGTAATCGAAGTAATTAGTGTGGCCGCGAACCTAGACCAATGGACGATTTTCCTGGCATAGCCTGCGCATAAACGCCGCATCACGTGGCAGCATTATGCTGCGATGAATGCTCTGCTTCACACTTCATGGCATTTGTTCACCAGAAACTTATGATTAAACTCCGTCTATACTCGTTGTATCATGTCAATGAACAGTCAAATACGATCTTTTATCCATCAACATAACCTGAATCTCGGCAAAAATGCTCCTGCCGACACTAGAGGCCACCCGGCGGGCTCCTACGGAGGGGATGGCACGAAGACACCTCGAAAAAGCCCCTCTGAGAAACGCCAGGAGAGAGCAGAGTCCTCCAGTACCCAAACAAAATTCCAATGTATTAAGAGCAAACGCGAGGCTCAAAGCTCCAAGGCCGGTCCCCGGATGTTTCCCTTGAATCAGTGCACCAACTTCGCCCTTCATGACACAAAGCACTCCGTCCGGATGTCGGTGAAATATGCGGTGCAAGATTACGCGTCTAAACTGAAGCAGGTGGACTCCAGTGATGAGCTCGAGAGCAGTTATACCGAGGAAATGGAGGAGCCTGTCAAGAACTACACCACCCAGCCTCAGCCGTCTATCGCAGAAGACATAGAACGGGCAGAAAATTTCGACCTGTCCCTGGATATGGATCTATCATGCTCGCCAATGAATTTGCAGCTGCTGAACCAGTACTTGGATACAAGTATTTATGATTTGGGAAGTGGTCGAAGCTGCACCCAAGAGGTACGTGGCTCGTCCGACTCTGTGAATTCTATGCCATCTATATCTAGTCTCAAGCCGGGATCAAACTCGGATGAATCTTCTATTACATGCGGTTTCAATAAGATGCTCAACGAGAAGATGTCGGTGTATATCCAGGAGAAGTTTGCACAGAGCCATCTCAAGAAAACACTCACGAGCTTTGAGAAGAAGGCAGAAACAGAAGCTATTGAGGAGGCCGTGATATTCTGTACGAATTTGTTTCTACAAGAGTTCAAATCCTCGGATCCTGGTGTCATATGTAAAGATTTTCACGAGCTCAGGGAATGCGGTGAACTCAAGGAACTACTCCACGATATCTTCCGAGACTTGATTGAGAAAATCGAGAGTCTGAATTTCGACCAGTTTCAGGATTTTGTCATTGAGTCTATGACCTCTAACCGGGCATCGCAAAAGACGGAGAACCCAGAGATCTACGATAAATTCGTTGGCATATGGGCTCTCAACAATGAGTCTTTCCTAGAAATCGACCTTGAGATCTTGCTCATGTATTGCGACCTGGGCCAGGAACGGCAATTCTCCTACTTCACCTCCGCGGAACGGTTCTACAATGAGTTGGAGGAGGCTGCGGTGAGAATGAACCTCGTCAAGTTTTTTTATACCTACAAGTGGGAATTGGTGAAGCAACGAAAGAAGAAGGTCGACAGAAATAATATCCTCAACGATCTAGATCATATGCAAGACCTTCTAGCTGATGGGATCGACAACTACTCCAAGGATCTACAGAAGCAGATGGGGCATCTCAGAATACGTGATGACCCTGGCAATAAGACGACAGATACCCAAAGCAAGAGCCTTGAATACGTTGATTCAAACTCCTCCAATCAAGCTGATTCTCTCTGCACATCGGCCAGAAAGAAGAAATCTCTTCGTTTCACCGATGAGGTCTGTGTGGGGTAAACAAATTTTAACTACACAGGGTTCTTTGCGGTCACGTGAGTTGATGCGAGATATGCCAATAATGCAAAGTCAGTATAGCAGGGCCAAACTTTGGGAGTTGGCATGAGTCCAGGGAACGTTTTGAGTTGTTCCCCAACCCTAGCCATAACTTTTTGAGTGCGTTGCCCATGTCCGAGTTAGGCTCTCCAGCAGAAGAGGAGAAGACCTTTCGCGCTTTACAATTTCATATATCGTATAGCCGCACTCATCCATTGCTCACACATTTTACAAATTCCACACATCTTACGCTCATCACTCGTAAGGACGGCCAATATCAGCGGGGAACCAAATGGTCGGAACACAGGACTCGCCTCCCCAAATAAAGCAAGAACCCCGGCGCAAGAAGCGGCGCGACGTGGGCACCTATGCCTGCTCCAGCTGCCCAAAGGTGTTTACTAGATCTGATCATCTTGCACGGCACTATCTTAACCACCAGCCAAAAGAGGTTTATGTTTGTGACTATGTCATAACGAGCCACAAAGGCTTGAAGCGGACCTGTGGCAAGACTTTTGTAAGAAAAGATCTACGAGAACGACACTACCGGAGACATTTGATCGACAAGCCAGATGAACATGAACCGTTGGAGAATGAAACCAACGGGAGAATCAATGATACTGCACGATGCCTGTCTTCTCTGGATCACGCTACACTGGCTAACCCTCATAACCAGAGTCCAACTCCACAGTACCCTGGGATCCAGGGCCCAAATGCCCAAGAAACAAAACCCATGGTTCTTGAGACCGGGAACAAGAACCTTCCCTTACAAGGACCACAGCAAGCACCTCCTACTGAGCATGCTCCTCAAGTTGTTCCGTATGCAAACCACCTTCCTGCAAACCACCTTCCTGCAAACCACCTTCCTGCAAACCACCTTCCAGCAAATCACCATCCAGCAAATCACCACCCAGCAAATCTCGTTCCAGGGAACCAACTTCATGCGAATCATGTTCCCCTAAACCATGCTCCCGCAAACTCTGGATACCAGAAGCCATTCCAATTCCAACCGCCTGGCCAAGGACAAAAATCGCCTCTTTCGCAGGTGTATCCTCAACCGTTCCAGATGCACTTCAATCATCAGCAGCAATATTTCCCACATGGCACACCTCCAATGTCCATGCCTCTCCAACACACACGTGAGATGCCATCACATCCAAATATTCCCAGCGGCCACCAACGGTTCCCAAATGCTGCGAAGGCGCACGCTTATGCTCCTGAAGAACTCGACCCTCTAGATCCCAATACAGTCAACCCCCACGATTTAATGTGCAACTATGTACCGCAGCCGTCTAATGATATTTTATCGTGGTTGTTTTTGGAGTCTCCGGAACTGAACAGAAACGATCAGTACCATGTTCCCATTATGGGCTCCACTCCTGCTTCCATGACGTCTGATTTCAACTCTGGAAATGGTCTTCCTTCGCCTGCTAATCCTCCATACTCAAACACACGCAATATGAGCTTCCCTGAAAATAACCCAGAGCCTGGGGTTACCCAAAACTTTGTCGATCCTATGCTCAACATCGGGCTCCAGGATTTGAATTACTTTCTGAATAATGATAATCCTTTGGAGGAGGCTTTCAACCCTTCTCCGGTGAACCATAACTTCAAGCATGTGGGCCGTGCATCTGTTGTCTCCAGCTCTCCAACCAACACTAATGAATCGCAGACTCCAAAATCCATTTCTGAAAAATCCCAGAGTGAATTAGCAAAACCATCCGTGAAGGATCGACTCACGAATCATTTTCACCGTGTTAATTTGGAACACAACTCGCACTTGTATGTGGATGAACTGATTCTAAAGTCTTGGCTTGAAACCTTTACTGATGTCTCTCGTAAGAGCATGCAAAGAGTGTTTCAACTTAAGAATGAGACCGAAGGGCCGTTTAATCTTATCAACAGATTATCTTATTACTTGCATGTCTATTGGGAGATATTTCACCCGAAGTTCTCCATCTTGCATCGGCCTTCTTTCGATACCCGAACAGCACAACCTTTCTTGATATTTGCTATGATCTGTGTTGGTGCTATGTATTGTACGTCGCCATCGGAGCAAGTACTGGACCGGAAGTCTTCTCCAGAGTTCAAGTTCTGCATGCTTGTGGCAGCACCTTTGCGGTTCAAGCTATTTCAACATCGGGACTTCAAAACCCCTATCAAAGTGTGGATATTGCAAACTTTGAACTTGCTAGAATGGAGTGAAAAGAATTATCTCCTGAGACATATGCATGAGCGGGCTCATATACACCACGGAACAACAGTCCAATTGTTGCGTCGGTCGCCGTTTTTAGGAGGAAACCCCGAGAATACTCAGAAGCATGGAAACACTTCGTCTGCCGACAGTGGCT
The DNA here is from genome assembly GCA_002370635.1 of Metschnikowia cerradonensis. Lineage (NCBI taxonomy): Eukaryota > Fungi > Ascomycota > Pichiomycetes > Serinales > Metschnikowiaceae > Metschnikowia > Metschnikowia cerradonensis. Next base: position 10,965 of record NKZD01001660.1, read on the forward strand.
TTAGTGGAAGCGAAGAAGACAACTCAGATGCAGGCGTGTCGATGGAAATTGATGCCAATGAGGCCATTGATAGCGATTCAAGTCTTTTTGAGAAATGGGTAGAATCAGAGTCAATGAAGAGAATCACATTTATGACTTTCTATTTGGATATCACCGATTACATCAAGTTTCGCCATAATCCGCAAATTCCCTTCTTCCAGCTTCAATTCTTGAATCTTCCGTGTGATGACGAGAAGCTTTGGGATTGCGATGAAGTCAATGGGTCTTTTAAGAAGTTGTTGAAGAAGCAAAAAAGTCTCCAAAAGCCTAGCTCTTTTGGAAGTAGCTCTCGCTCTTTGGAGGGTGTGAGAGCAGGGATGAACTTTCTTAGTGCACTCAAGAGGCTCATTAAGCCATCTCGACAGAATCAGTCTTGCAGGAAGTTATCCATGTTCACGAGAGCCATTTTGTTTGGTGGAATAACTTCTGTGATGCACCAAGTGCAACAAGCTGAACTACAGAATAGTTTCACGTTTTTGGTGTCAAATGCAAGAATGAAAAAGAACACTTTCTGGAAGGAGGTTATCGTCAAAGCGTTGGATTACTGTGAAGTTCAGAATGATACGGTTTACAACACACATATTTCTTCGGATCCTTCGCTTTCCGTGCTAAAAGGTCAATGTCGATTCCTGATGTATCACCTTATACACATCATTGGCTTGTCGGATGTTAACCATTACGATATTGCTATTTTCGGAGGCTCTTCTCAAAACATGAGTGTGAAAGCAACTTTTAAGGACTACAACATCGTCAAAAGAAAATTAACCACTCTTTGGCAAGTATCCAACAAACAGACCAGTGATATGAGCAACTACAGAAGTGTCATTCATTGCTATTGGCTTCTTTGGGGCCTCATGTTGAAACCCATGGACGCTAACGAAAGTGGCACAGTGAATGTTGCAAAATATGTGTGGTCGACAGACCAGGACTATTACGATATCATGTACCCTATCAGTGTGTCCATGTTAGTTCTTTGGTGCTATACGTTTACCGTATGCGGAGCTGAATCGTCCAAATTCGAAGATGCAGGCTTAGACGTCCAACTGGCCGATAAGATGGATTTGGAGCAGATCAAAGGCTTGGTTGCAGAGGGAGGATACGAATACTTGTATCGAATCCGAGAGGAATTTAGAACACACATCCAGAATGAAGGGTTCACTTCAGACTATTTGCTTCATACTGGCAAAGGAAACGGAAGACTGGTGGCACCATACGAAGCAGTAGTAGTGTACTGTGGCTTATTGCAAAAAATTACAAACAAGGAAAATATCAGCGGACTTTGCCTTTTGGTGGGCAACGAGTTGCTCAAAAGCCAGTGGGAGATCATCAGGGAAAACGCCAAGCTAATCATCAACTGTGGCCTCCGGTCTCTTGGTAAGGCAAGCATCCATTGTCCCGATCTATTCAATGATGTTGATTGATTCATGAAAATTTAATAATAATATAATGCATTTTACGAACGTTAATTATATTGGATAGCGCTGACTATACCACTGTAAGTATGCTAAAAAGAATCAGAAATGAAGAGAAGAGAAGATGCGAAAGGTGAAATGCGTGAGGTTAGACCAACAAAACAGCATTCACACATCCATCTCTATCTGGCTCATTGGTGACCTGTGCATACTTACCCCAAACAACCTTACCTCCTGCAGTGACCAAACCCAACTCGGACACATTGACTTCAATGATCGTACCCTTGGTGAGCACTCCCAATTGGGTGTACATGGGAGATTGTGGGTTCTTCTTGACACTCAAGATTGGAAGGAACACGGTAACCTTTAATTCAGGGTGGGTTACGTTGGCCTTCTTTTGTCTCAAAGCAGAAGGACGGATGATTCTCTCCATCTTAACGGGTCTCCGCGTGAATCCCTCTCCCACGAATGTATGCTTTGTAATCATTCTCTTCCACGACTTGGACTTGGACTTACCTGTCTTTATAACCTTGAAGGTCTCCTCTTCAGAAATACCTCTGACTTTAGGCAAAGGAACCGAAAACTTGTCTGCTTTCTCCATTCTCTTTTGCTTGATACTGGAAGAGATGGCCTTGGCGGTGTTGTTTGTTTCACGATCCAACAAATATGTGGGCAAAGCTTCTCCATCGTCTTGTTTTGGAGTGGCGGGACCCTTGACCTTGGACTCCTGATGAGCCTTGATCTTCTTCTTCATAGCCACCTTCTCGGCGTATCTCTTCTTGGCAAACTGCTTACCTCTCCATCCCTTCAAATTCTGGGCGTCCTTAGCAACTCTGTGGCCCTCTCTGGCGGCCTTTTTCCGCTTTCTCTCCTCGTGATCTAAGCGTCTACCATGTTGCTTGATATGCTGCTCAATATATTCGTTTTGAGGCATGGCGGTGTTTGGTAGTAGGAAAATTCGTGGAGTAAAAAAAGATGAGATGAGATACGAGGCGCACCCGTACACCCACGTCACTCCCTCAGTAGACCCTACCTGGTACTACAGTTTTGTGAAGAGCTGGGACTGATTTTGAGATGTCGAGTTGAATTATTTTCAATGCCCCTCTTTGACTCTACACTTAAACCGGATTTTTCCTCTGACTTTGTCTACATTAAGTGAGTTAACTCTAAAAAGTGTTTATATGTAGGATATAGCCATTTCAATTCAAAAATGTCTCCGTTCCAATGTTTTCAAGGTCTTATGATCATAAAAGCAAATAGACTTTTTGAAATGACCCTCTACTTGCTAGCTGTAGTTCCCTTGGGGAATATGTGGATACATATTTTTCGCGATGCTCATCATCTTTTTTTACTCCAACTAATCTCAGAGTTACCCTTTATACCTATAAACCCCATTCTTAAGAGCCCTACAAAATGTCCACATTAGACCAGCACGTCACAGCAATCATAGCGTCTTTACAACAGACTCTTCTGTCGGTCGAATCTGCTCAAAGTACCTATGTAGATGAGGCCGAGCTCTTGATTCCAGCCATGGTCAAGCAAGTATTGCAGAAGTCCAACACAGAGTTGGAAGGAGTCTCGTTGTTGGCATTGAAAAACAATGCACTCTTATCATATCTCGAAAACTTGGTGTTGATCATCTTGGCCCATCTAGAAAGACTAGAAAACGAGTCGTCTGCTGAAGACGTCAAGGCCAAAGTGGTGGAATCAGCCATCAAACAGCGTGTCACGTTGGAGAAAGGTGTCAAACCTTTGGAAAAGAAGTTATCGTACCAGCTAGATAAGATGGTTAGAGCATTCCACAGAATGGAGGAGGAGAATGTTAAGTTGGAGCAGAAAATGAAGGAAAAGGAGGTCTTGGCAGAGCAGCATGGTGTTTCAGCATCCGAGTCAGGTTCCGACTCCGACTCTGAAGACTCTGATGATGCCCTCTCTTATAAACCTGATGCAGCTGCCTTGGCCAAAATGGTGCCCAAGAGCAAGAGACTCCAGAGCAACGGAAAGCATTCTAAGGAAGCTGAGAAGGGAGACAAGTATCAGCCACCCAAGATCTCTGCAGTTGCACCACCTACCAACTTCGACGACCGTGGATCAGGCAGGAAGTCAAACAGAAAACTCCAGAGTATGGAGGAGTATTTGGCCGAGAACTCAGACTTGCCCCAGACAGAGAACTCCATTGGTTCTACTATCATGGACAACGGTAGAGGTGGAGACAGAACAGGAAAGGATAAGGAAAAGGACAGAGAGGTACAGCGCTACGAAGAGAGCAATTTCACCAGATTGCCCCATACTGCCACCAAGAAGACCCACAGACAGAGAATGGCTGAAAGAGTCAACCACTTTGCTGGAGAAGATTGGTCTATGTTTAATAACAAGAGACTGCTCAAAGAAGGAACTTCTAGAAGGAAACAATCGGGATCCACGTGGGATAGAGTTAAAAGACAGCGTAACTAAAACTATTGGTTTTATAATAAATGCATATCAATTGAAGTGAGGACTATGTAAGTGGAAAGAAAATCCAACTCGCTGGCTTCCTGGCCTGTTGGACTGATACCCAGTTAGTTAGCAAGTTTAAGGCTTATCCAAAAGACAGGTAATAGCGCTTGCTCTGGTTGATTGGAGAGCTATCATCAGCGCTGAAACCGGCAAGCCCATAAACTTGGCCGGTGGAGTTATTGTATGACAAATGGGTGGGGTGGTATTGCAGAGCTTCGATCCCAACTTTCAATTTTTGATGACCTGCCATTTCCTTGCGTCCAATGGTAGAAACTTGATTAAAATTGAAGGCCAGGTATTGTTCTGTGGCTGGCCGATGCTGACGATGCATGTATTGCATACTGTCATATACCAGCCCAGATTGCAATCTGTCGAGAAGGGAAGAGCTCATTGACGCAGAATACTGCTGTCCTGGGTATAAAACATCTTTGGTGCTCTCGAGAGCTGCCGGCGACGCATTTGCGCCTAAAGTGGCATGATTAGTATGATTCGCATGGATATGTTTTGAATCGTTCACCGGAACCAAAGGCTTACTTTGATCCCTAATGATATACTGGCGAGACTGATTCGAAGGATTGAAATGTTCAAATTCCATATAGTTTTTTCCTTGGAAAAAAGGCTGGTTCATATGCTGTTGATAGTCACCACGCCATTCCAATGACTCTGGTTTCACTGTGGCATTCTTGATGTTCAAGTTCGTCATTGACTGAGTCAACTCGCGAAACTGATACCGCTGATTGCCTTTATAAGAGTCAAGAGAGCTTGCAAGGTTGGAATCTCTGAAGCCTGAGCGCTTTTGTTGAGGAATGTACCTCTGTTTTTGGGAGGAGACGTGCGACGGCTTCCTGGCATCTTTGTTGGTAGCTTTGGAATGTGGCTTGGTAGAGCCGTTCAAGATCGTGTTCATTTTCATTTGTATTCTCTTGCCAAAAGGAGACGTAATCTGACAATTATAGAGCCACTTCTTGATAATTTGAACCTGCAAAGTGTCGATAGACGACTGGAAATATTCATCCAAGAGAGTGCTCAAAGCTGGTAAGATTATCCTTTCGCCCGAGGATGACTCCGAGAAGTAAACGCCATTAGGATTGATCAAGATGTCAATAAGAGTCTGGATCACGTAATTGCCATAAGGATCATTCACGATCTTGTTCAAATCAGAATTGAAAATACAATGAATCATGGTAAACTTCAAGTTGGAAAACGTGATACCTTCCGATGCCGGGGAAAGATCTGTTTTTGGCTTGAGTTTGTACTCATTGGCGTAGCAGTTCTTCAAGAGCTTCTCGATGACATTGGACGAGAACTTCAGGGTACATAAACCCCAGATGCCGCACTTGGAGATGTTCGCAAACAACTTGACATTCACATCAATGGAGTTAGTCGAGATCAAGTACTGCAAGACGTAGTTGCCGAACTGGTCATTGGCGAGTCGCACGAAGTTGGAGTACTTTAAGATGACTTTGGAAAACTTCACACGTTGTGCTTCATTAACATGATTCAAGCATTTCTGTAACACACAACAGCCATGCTTATGAGTAGCAACCACCAATAAATCTCGAGTGATGGCATCATATATGAACTGACAGTTTTCGGGGGAATACTTGTTCAAGATCTTTTGAATGACATGGTTTCCATTCAAGTCCTTGATCAACTCAATGATGAAGTTCAAGAGGCCCCTGACCAAAAGCGACAACTGATAATCGTTCGACAACTTATCAATGATCTTCTGTAACGCGCGCGTTCCGTGTTGATTGATGGAGATCTGAAATAAGTTCGAGCTCAAGGCTTCCATGAACTTGTTGAGAATCGACTCATCACAGTAATCAATCAACTTCTGGATCAAGTAGTTTCCAAAGGGATCGATGATCAACTCGTACAAATTGTCCTCGATCTGCTCGAAAATTATGGCGAAGTTGGCGAGTCTGGCCTGAGAATTGGGCACCAGATGCTCATCGATTCTCTTTTGTAGAAAGCGACACCCATGCTGGTCCTTGGCCAACTTCATTATGTTATCTCTCATATCAGACAAGGGGGTCTTGGTCATGGATGCTAAGTATTCCTTATCAATCTTTTCCCAATGCAACAGCTGCTGATCCAACAGGCCTGGCTGGCCCGGCGAAACCTGATTCTCTTTGTCAGACGATGAGTCATTCGAGAACTGGAGGCTCTGATTTGGAAGTGGGTGGGCATTGGGGTCGACATTGAAGCTGGGAAAGCTTAAATTGCCGGAGATCTTGGAAGGATCCCAGATTTTCATGTGTCTGGACACGTATTGAGAGGTTGGTGGGGTGGTGGGCTCGGATATCGAGGATGCGGAGTTGATGGACAGGTTGTGGGAATGTTTGATATTACGACCTTGTTCGCCATCTTGATTCATTATGGAAGGGAGTTTTTCACAAAGAAGGCTCAGTACACGAGAAGTCCACGGGCCCTAGGTTCACTCGCAGACAATAGTTGCGATGGTTAGTAAGGTAGTGAAAGGTCTTTCAAAAAAAAGACACAAACTCAAAAATCAGGGAATTCTTGAAAGTTTGAAATTGGTGATCACAAAAAAAGCCGTTTTGATAGTTGAATCTCTGGACAAGTGGTGGGGGATTGTGGAGTGGAGTGGGTTTGTGGAGTGGAAAATGGAATGCACCAAATCAAGCAAGTTTATTCTAGACTCTGCCGTGAGTAGGAAACTTTCGGGGGAGTCACAGGAAAAACACAAGGGAAATTGGAACAAGCGTTAAACAAAGGCCTATATGAATGGCGGATTAGGTTTGAGTTTATAGGAGCGATAAAAAAATCTCAGATAGATTTCGTTGAGTAGCGCAGTGAATGCAAGCTGGCACGAGGCCCTACACCTTGCACACTAAAATCTTATACACTACTTCCGAAAATATAAACCCTATTTATCGTCAAAACAACACAGGACTGCACTCACGCCATCCGCCATTCCGGCACGCACTACCAGCATGAACACACCCTTAACCCAACACCCAACCCCGAATCAACTTGGGCCTCGATGGCTATTGCTAATTGGGTAGTACTTCAGACTTGGGCTTATGTACGGCTACTTTTACTTTTGGTATGGGTACACTATCAAGGTGCGTAGTCAGGGGTAGAGTAGTGGTTACGGCTGAAACATTAATGTGCCGTAGTGACTTGTTTGGGTGGATGATAGGGGCGGTCATGAATCGGACCATGGATGGGGTGCACTAGGCGCAACGCTCATGGCCGGCTTGTAGCGGGTCTGCTGTGGTGAGCACATGTCGCAGTCAAACGACATTTTCCGAAGGGGGGCATTTTTTTTTTTTGTTCTGGTGCTGAAACAACTGTGCATATTCTTTTGAATGAGCGAACCAGATAAATAATTGGCATTCTCTAGATTTTTTGGGCCGACTATTCATGCTATTTTCGGTCCTTTGGATTCCCCTCTCTAACCTATCTTTTTTTGATGTTGGCTATGCCCTTCTAGGCACCGTTAAAGCGGAGCTTTTGAGTGGATCTCTAAAGTTTCGTCTAGGGTTTTAAAGGAGTTTTACTTTATTAGTAGAGGAGAAAATGCTTTGTGTGCTGGAGATTCCACACTGCTGGTAGCCCAGTACGCCGACCTACAGGCAATCCCGCATAGTGAGGAATTCACACAGGTCCGGTTGGATTATTTTCCTGCGACCTGTCCCTAGAATGTCGTCCGCCAAGCACGTAACCGCACCATCGTTGAACTAGAGCAACTTCTAGCCCGTTCCAGCCGATCCAAATGTTCAACCCTTCACGACTGCGCCGCTTTTTCATCCCTATACTTTGCTGAACACAGGCTGTGCATTGGTATAACGCTTAGTCTGCACAAAGAAATTTAAGATGTCCTCATAAAAAATGAATTCGCCGTGCGCCAAAACACTGGCAAATCGTCTCTTGATCCGGTCTTGCTGCTTGATCATGGCGAGTTTTTTTTGCTCTTTCGCCTCCTGGGTATCAACAAAATCTCCGGTCATATATCCGGGTGGCGACAGGTACTTGTTCATGACCTGTGATCTACTCCAGCTCAAATCATCACCATTATCACGTTCATTACTATCCCAAACAGGCCCCGCCATTTTCTTACCGAGGCCCGCCTCATTGAAGAAATCTCGATACGCTTTTTCCTGGTATTTCGTCATCGTGCCGAGATTCGTGTTCATCTTTGCGGCGGGCTTCCATTTGGGGTTAGGCACGAAATCATCTAACGCCCAAACTTTTTCAGAAATGGGGTTTTTTCGAAGATCGATGATAAACTTAGAGTCTTTCTTCTTCGACTGGTAGTAGAGTCGAAGGAACTCCACCCTCTGAAGTGCTGTGTAATGTGGGGGGTATTTCGGCCCGCTATCATGATTAGTCAGCCCAGGGTGTGAACCTCTAAGTGGCTCAAATTCATCTTGTGAATCAGCAACCACTCCTGGGTTTTCATCATCTTCACCCACAAAGTTTACAATGTCGATGTCTCCAATCTTTGGCCTCTTCTTCTTAGGCGGACTGATATCCACGAACACATTGCGCTCCTCTGTTCGATCAACAAAACCGACCGCTAGTCCGTGGTTTTGACTGCTCGAGTCGGAGTATTGTGTCGGTAGACCGTTGAACTGAGAGCTTGTGACGTCGCTCTTAGGTTGCTCGTTGTCCATCAAAAATTGTTTCCTTGAAGCCGGATTTCGGCTGTCACGCCCCTTTACAGGACTGTTGCTTTCTTCTTTATAGAACTCCCTCCCATCCTTAATAGAAACACTGGTTTTTCTGACAAATTCGTCGTGATTTGTAAATTCGTCGCTGTTTTTTATGGGGCTGGAGAGAATCACCACCCTGTCCTTGTGGGTGCTCCTTGTTGGTGGAGCCATAGACACGTTTGATTTGAAAGAAGACTCGGGTACGGCGATATTTCCAGAGAGCTGGGCTTCGAGGTGCCGAACTTGGAGCCTAAGGGCAGTGTTTTCATCCTGGAGAGACCGGTTTTTCTTTTTGATGTTTCTTAGCTTGACATTGAATTCGGAAACAATCTTTTTTTGGAACTCCTCGGAGTTGCCGTCGATTTTGGAGTCCAAGAGGCCAGCCACGGTGGAGATCCTGGTGAGTTCATCCTGAATGTTGGCCACCGCATTGAGAATCTGACGGTCGGCGTTCATTGCATTCTGTCGTACAATGCGGAGATGAGCCCCTGGGTGGAGAAACCGCAATGAGCCAACGTGTAGTTGTCCTGTGTATAGACGCGTTTTTTTCGCGTATTTTGCAACAACAAACCAGTACCTTTTCTCAATGGCTGCAAAATAGTGCGACTGGCTCCTCCAGTCACCTCATTGAAGCCATGGCGTATATGCACGACCCACCGTCGCCCTCGCCCAAGACTCCATTCTTCGCACACGAATCTGATTCGCCCTGTATTTCACCGCATTTATCACCACATTCATCACCGCACTCAATTACCTCCACAACATTCTCTTCCTCAACCCTCCACAACATTACTATCACGTTCTATGCAACCTTGTGAAACCTAGTATTATTGTTTTATTAATAAATAGTCCAGCCCTATTTGAGTCAAACAATTCATCATTTCATCAATTCGTTAATTCATTGAATTATTCTTTTATTGGATCTCTTAGCTAATACACTGTTGCTTTGGTTATAGGACTCTACGTGACTAATGCAAGACTACCTTGTATCACCAGCCATGTCTAAGCCAACAAATAATCAGACATTATATTTTAATATATACTTTTGTAAGGGGGTTCGCTGAGGGATTGTAGTGAATATACATGTATCATTATTGGCTTCTACAAATTACAAGGCTGGTGCCAGTGCTTGATGGGTCAACTGGTACTAGTACTTAATGGGCAGTAGGCTCGCACTAGTACTTAATTGGTGACTGGTCATGAACAAACTTTTTATTAATGAGCAAGTACTATGCTTTACATCTAGCGGTTTAATCTATGCTTATCGCTATACTTGAGGGTTCCAATATTCATGGAGTCGCCTTTTCTTGGTGGAGTGACTGGGTACTAGGACTTAGCAGTGCATCTCACAGTAATACTGATGCGCATATCTACTACCCTAGGAAACCATACATCTCTAAGAGAGAATTCTATAGCATCTTGTTAAGTAAAATTATCTTCAATATTTTGGACATTGGATATCCACTCAATCAAATATCCTTGGCCTGGCTTTAGGGAATTCCCGTACTCTCCGGCAACTACACCCGTGCACCACACAAAATTTCGTCTCACATCAACATTTCTCACATCAACAATACTCACAACGCTTCATCAACCCACAACAAACCCTGCCATTCCCACCCCAATGTTCGGTGCTTCTAACACTCTGTCAGCCGCACCCTTCTCGTTGGGCTCCAGCGCTGCTGCGGCTCCTGGCTCCTCCAATGCCGCTGGCTCGCTGTTTGGTAGTACCCAGAAACCGGGACTTTTTGGCTCAACAACAAATAACCAACAGCCATCCGGCTCTTCCTTCGGCAGCTCCAATTCCGGGGGCTTTTCTGCCCCAAAACCAGCCGCTGCTCTGGGTACGAGTGCTCCTTCTGGGGGACTTTTTGGTAATTCAGCCACAACTCAAAACTCTTCGACATCAGGAGGTCTTTTTGGAAGCAACACCAACAATACCACCCCTGCATCTGGCGGTTTATTTGGAGCTTCTAATAACAATACCGGTACCAAGCCAGCAGGTGGTCTCTTCGGCTCCAGCAATAATACATCTGGAGGTCTCTTCGGAAATATAAACAATAACACCACATCGAATACAACGGCGTCGGGCTTTGGAGCTTCGAGTACAGGTACCGGATTTGGCGCCTCCAACACCTCTGGGGGATTGTTTGGGCTGAAGCCGGCTGCTCCTACCGGTGGTAGTCTTTTCGGCTCTAACAATACCAACCAAACCTCGACTGGGGGTGGTCTTTTCGGAGGAGCGCAAAACACAACCAATAATAACTCAGGCGGACTCTTTGGCGGGAATCAAAATACCCTGCAGCAATCGGGAGGCATGTTTGGAAACAATACCAACACTTCAAATGGCCTTTTTGGTGGTCAGCAGCAACAGACACAGCAACAACAGCAACAACAAGCGCAAGCTACACAACTCACGGCAATGACTCGTTTCTTGGATCTCCCGCAGGACTTTAAGAACGAATTACAGCAGCTCGACTCGTATATCGAGAGACAGCACCTCATTGCAGCTACTTTAAATGCAGACATGCCCAAGCACGACCAGTTGATAAAGTCCATTCCCAGTGACGTTCGCTACTTGCATACCAAAATCTCTTCCATAAAGCAAGCTCTCAGGCACGACGAGCTGCAACTCAAAGCATTGAAATCAGTGAACGACGAGCTCACAGAAGATATCAGCAACATCATGCAGCTCATAATCCAGCTTTCTACGCCGGGAACCAAACTTTCGTCTTCTTTCCACCTTAATGAGTTTTTCATCAAGAGAATCCAAAAGTACAAAGAGTTGTTGAGCAGTTACGAGGCAGTGATAGCTGAGAGCACGAGTGTCACTTCCGGGTTGGAACAAGCATGCAACGAAGCACAGGGTAATATCTACAACGTGGTTGAAGTGGTCAAGAGCCAGTACGGGCTTTTCATGGAGCTTTGTGAGGTCATTGCAAAGATCCATACTGAGGTTAGCCATCTACAGTAAACACTTGAAATAGAATTCTTAGATATGTCCTGTACACAGTAGCAAACATGATCGCACTTCTTTCTCTCCATCTCTTAATACTTCCCCATGAGTTCCAGAGCAGACTATCTTTCGAAATATTTATCGGGCTCTAATGAAAAGTCAAAGTCAAAGTCTCTGAAGAATAAGGACAAGTCCAAGAGAAAAGATAAGAATGCAGAGCTCACCAATATTGTTGTGCATGGCCAGCTTAGTGCCAGTTCAGAACCCTCTTCTCAAGTCCCCATAAATGCATTAGACGACGATAATGATGAGTATTCGCCGGTTCAGGTATCTGTTGCCACTCCCAAAACCCCCAATAAAGGCTTCAAAAGAATCGATAACGGCAAAATCTCGAAAGTGGAACCTATACCGCCGCAAGATCACGCATCTGATGAGCCCAACATCAGAGACTTGAACCAAACAGTATATAGAGATCTGAGCGGGCGAATCATTGATTTGGAGGCCAAGAGGAAAGAATTACAAACTTTAAAGGAAAAAGAGATTGAAGAGAAAAGACTCCAGGAGCAGCAAATCAATACGGGTGATATGGACAGAATCCGTTTGGCCCAAGATGTGGAGAAAGAGAAGAAGAGCACCCGTTTCGACTATTCAAAAACAGACCGCGAGTACGTGGAGTACATGACCAAGAAAGAACAGTTTGACGACCCCCTCAAATCTTTTGCCGATAAACCCGTCGTTCCCACAAGTGAGGTGAATGCCTCGGGGCGGCCGGTCTATGCGAAAGGTGCACACCCCACCAACCGGTTTCAAATTAAAGCAGGACACTTTTGGGACGGCATAGACCGGTCCAACGGATTTGAAGACAGGCTAGTCCAAAAGAGGGAAGAAGCTCAGGTCACCAAAATCAACCAAAAGGCCTTCCAAGAGTCATACACTGAGTACGACTTCGACTAGGTGCACCCGTACACCGGGTATTCCTCATCTCATGCGTGCATGTCTGCACCATTTATGCCCCACACCAATGAGCCCTCCAGAGCTCCCCGGCTACTACTATGATACGGAGAAAAAAAAGTACTTCCGTATTGTAAACGGGGATCAGCGGGTCAACAGCTCATATTCTAACAACGCTATTCGCGTCAAGGAAAGGCGTGAGAAGTACCAGTCGTCTACTACCAAGAAACAGAAGGTCCAGGGAGGACAAGAAGTTGATGCCAGAGCTGATTTGAGCAGGGTTCAGAATATGGCTAGTTATTCTACCGATATCCGTGACCAATTCCTACAGGTCAGGTTGGGTCTTCTATCTCCAGAGAATACATTCCATCACATCCTTTCGGATTACAACGAGCTTCTGGAACTACTGCCCTATTCCATTTGGCCAGGCTTGGATAGCAATACATGCTTCTTGTTACAAGGGTCAATCCTCAAGCTCTTCCATGCCGATTCTAATTTACTCAATGCGAGTTACACTCATGCACTCTTTCCTCATTTGCTTGTGGATCCCTCTACCGATAATCAAGCCAGTAATATTATTTGCCTCGACAATTGGGTTTTGGTACAATTTGGAAAGCTATTTTCATTGACAAAGTGGAATCCTATCGAGAATAACAAGTACGACGTGACAGACTACACGCGTCAAATCGAGCTGGATATATGTGAGGCATATGCAAGTCGTGAAGCTGAACCTCCTCTGCTAGAAAACAATTCCGGTTCATTCCAAAAAATTGGTACAAATCTACATTTGGTTCTAGTCTTGGGCAGTGGGAGCCTGGTGCAATACAATATGAGTGAAGGATCCATTTTTAACATCAGACGACTTCCCAGACCCAAGTATGACCAGGAAATACAAAATTTCCGGATAATGGATTTCATTTGGGGCTTCTACTATGGAAAGTTGCTAACCTTGGTGAACAGCCGAACTTTCAACCTGAAGACATTTCTGTTCGAGTCTCAGATTTACTATTACGAATTGACAATAAGACCAACTCAAATCGTCGGCAGCAAGTCGACCTTGGACTTGACAGTCGTGACGCAAAAGAAGGTAATCTTACGGCAAATAGATCTTTCGACTTTAAGAAACCTGTCTGTAGATCAGACAGTCACAATCCACAACGATAACCAGAGCCAGCCTCTCATACATAAAAGTGGAGATTACCTCATAGTGGAAGAGCTTCCGAATGTGATGAAGATTATTAATTTTGCTCTTTGTCTTACTGAACGGAAATCCATTGAACACTCATTGCCAGCTATCCGAAATGGCAAGCCTCGCTTGGTATATTTTGCAGGCAAGCTATTCTGGTCTGACTCTACCAAGTGTCTCGAATATCGGTAATGAATGTCGCTTTTGCTGCACTATTTTTATTTACAATGTAATTATTCGTAAGATCTGTCTTTTGTGACATAAATAGGTTCGTCATTCCTGCAGAAAAGATCGTAAGTATCCTGCCAATTGAATTGAAGGTTTGTCTCTGCAGTTTAGCGTTTTATATAGTTGGAGTAAGCATTGTAGTCGAAGTTACCAAACTTGTAGTCCACGTCCATCAAAAGCTTGATAGCGTCAGAAGACTTGTAGACATAGTCAGCAGGTAACGTGATCAACGCGTTCGACAAATCAGTCTTTGATGTCAAACCATTCAGCTTATAAAGTTGGTCTTGGTTAAAGTACATCACTCTTGGTTTGCTGTTGTAGACTTGATCATTAGTCAAATCGTATACTCCTGGGTAACCGCTCATAGCTTTAAAGTTGGACTCCTTGGTGTTGGAAGGATGTAAAGGAAACAAGTTCTGCAACAACTCGTATGATGCCAAGGTGAAACCAAATTGAGGAGACGATCTGAACACTCTGGCCAAGGAGCCCTTAAAGAATGCTGCGAAACCCTCTTCCTTCAAAATCGTACCAAATGCGTGGACGATCCCTCTATACTTCACGTCACCCTTCTTAGCCTCCACTTGCAATCTAGTCTTGATCACATCTGCTGGAGTGGTAAAGAATGCTGCTGGGGCACCAGCCATGGCTCCAGACACTAATAACTGCCACGTGCTCAACGAGTGTTTCTTGTTTGGATCAGTAGGGTCAAAGTCAAATAAGTGGTACTTGATGTTAGCATATGTTGGGAAGTAGATGGCAGAGAAAGGAACATCTCTCAACAAACAAGCACTAGCACCTCTGTATAAACCCTTCAAACCCAACTGTTTTATTATAGAGCCTGCAGTGAGTCTCTTGTAAGGTATTTCACCAGGCTTCAATGTTTTGGAAGCATTGCTTCCACCCTGCATCTGCAATCTGATCTTGACAATCTCCAAAGGATTGGTGAAAATCACCTGACAAGCACCTGCGGAAGAGCCAGCCAAGATCTCCCAAGGCATGGTGATGGATCCATCTTCTTCGGAACCGATTTTACGCATCAAATCGTTGACAGTCAATTTGATGGCCTTTTCTGGAGCCACACCAACCAATTGGGCACCTAAACCAGAGTACAAGCCCTTGAATCCCTCCTTACGCAAAACTTTCTTGAGACAATCAAGAGAATTGTCATATAAGGCATTGTGCTTCTGAGCCTGCATTCTGGTCTTGATCAAGTCAATTGGGTAGACTGCAGTGGCACCAATACATCCTGCAATGGAGCCCAAGAAGAAGGAGTACATCGAGTCAAAGATTGGCCACAACAGAAAATTATCATCTTTAACGGGCTGCGCAGCAGGGTGCTCAAAGATTGGTTTCAAAGAATTCGTATTGTTGAAGAAGTTTGGATTCAAGATAGAGATCAACTCCCGTCTTGGGATCTTCTCCTCATTTCTATTGATCAAGAAAAACAACAAGTCCAATTCCTGGGTGGAGATAGGCTTGAAGTTGGAGGATTTTAACAAGTGGTCATTCAAGTGCTTGTGCAAGTCAGCTTTGGTGATGATAATGTCCGATTTGTCGGAGGTAGTGGGAGGAGTATTAGCAATCACCTCATTGACCAAGTCCAATTTACTCAAGCAGTTGTAAATCAAAAGAAGGTTGGACAAAGTGAAGTCGGTCTTTTGGAAGAATTCGGGCAATGTAGACAAGTTGTTCTTCAATTTTGAAGACAACTTGTGGTTGAGGTTGGTTGACAACAAGTAGACCAAGTCGTCTCCGCTGATAACACCAGATCTTTTGGAAACCACCTCAAAGCCACCAATAAGCTTGGTCACGGGCAAGTAGTTGACCAAGGAAATAAAGTCTAAGAAATCGATTTCACCACTGGGAGAAAAGAAGCGTTCCAAGTAGGTCCAGTTCAACTTTCTAGCCTTCATCTGATACAGCGGGTCAATCGACTTGTTCAACTTGTTCAAGACCTCGATACAATCAGAGTAGGATAATTTCTTCTTGTTGTTTGCAATACCATTGAAAAGCACCTTAAACTCACCGTCGTCGGAGGTCAAAACATCAATAAATGACACAAAGTCTTTTTCGTTGACGAAGCCCTTGTGGTCCTTGTCGGCCATCAAGTACAACAAGGAATATGATTGTTTCGGCAAGTCGCTTGGAAACGGCGACAATATCGTTGCAAATTCCGGAAGCGGAAGGTATTTTTCCTGGGAGACGTCATCGACGGCAGCGAACTGCTGAAAGATCTCTCTAGCTTTGAGTTCGGTAGTCATCGGGGCGGAAAACGGCGGTGTCGGGAATGGAACAGTAGGTGAAATATATATATATGGCCGACCCGGAAAAAATGCTAAAATGACACCGGAGTCGCGCTCAATTTTCAGTGACACTTCTCCACTTTAGCCATCGTCGCCTGCTGCGCGCTTCCGTGGGGCCGTAGCTCATGCGATCAAAGCTGGGGTCTCGGTGTTAGGCGCCGCGCCCGACACCCAAGCCTATGTTTGGTTACTTTAAGAGCATTGTTATGGAATTAAATCCTTGGTAGGTCGGTTAAATGGGCAAGTGAACTCATTGACTTGCAAAGTGCATTCTGCGCTTTGTCTCACCTTCCTTGTACTGTGAGGCCAAGTTTTTGTTAGGCTCGGTTGGTGAGCTTCCGGATCAGATGCTAAGTGCACTGCTTCGCTTCGCAACTACGAATGCAGGTAAACAATCCAAGGATCACGATTTTGGCGCTAAGAACACAAAAAAACCCTAATTATGTTAAGACTGCCAGGAGAAAGATAATGGCTAATTAAAGGCAGTTTCGGTAAGTATAGAAAATACCGCTAGTATGTGAAGTACACCCTATCAACAAAAAATGACAATAAGCTATGCTAGCGCACCGGAAAACATATAACACCGAGAAACAAGAAGCGCTTTCAAATCAACTGATTCACTTTGAATAATGGCTACATTGTTAGCCCAACTGCAGAAGATATTCTTAAGCTCGTAGATCCAAACGAACTTTTATATGTAAAACGATAACGCTGACAACGTATGCCTGATCCAGCTTCCGCTCGCCCGAGGTGGGGGAATATTTTTTCCGGGGTAACGTGCTCACCACATGCAGACCTTTTCACCGTCTGCAGCCTTCGGCAACACTACAACCTCTGTTCTGGCATTGCTGCGTCGCACTCCCAAAATGCCCTACACTATACTCCGGTCACGTTTAAGTGAGATGGACCCAAAGCATAGCAATTCGTGAATCAAAGCCCAATTTTAAATATCTACTAAATAATCTTCTGTCTTCTGGTAAATAGTTTTTTAACCTCTGTGATCTTGCCTGATGTTCGTTCCTCTATTATGCTGGGTATTATTAGTTAGAAATTCTCAGTACATTGTTCGACTTGAGCCGATTGTTGCGGCATTCAAGCTCTGGAATTGATTTCATAGGTTCGGACAATCACTGAGTGAAACGGTGTAGCAAAGTGAAACAACAGCAAAAAGTTGTCACCAGAGAGATGTAATAAGAGTCTTCAAAGTAAATTAACAAACATAATGAAGACCACTTGATTATAATTTGTGATGGTCAAGGTGATGGTCAATAGGACTGTATGACTCTAAATACCTACGGCGATACTCGCAGTGAGCATCATCACATACCAGTCCAATCACCAACACAATACGACTTCATTTCTTATATTGATATTTATTCCCATGCTCTAATCTTGTTCTATTAACCCATTTCTTTTATTTCACTCTGTCCATTTCAGTCCATTTGGTTCACATCTCCGCTTCCTGTTCTTCATCTCACTCTGGACTGTTGCAGCAACGTAAACGACTTGCTAGGTATCAAAAGCAACATAAACAAAACTAAGTAGATTTCAATATAGACGAAGTGTATAAAGAAATAATCTAAGACCTCCAAACTTCTAGCAACTGTTATCAAGTGATTTCTCCATACCTATTTACCCTAGTCTAATGGAAGATTGTAGTCTGACTCACTGTTCGCACTTCAGACAATCTCAGCCAATACTTGCACAATATACATCACTATACAACTCATAATCACCTATAAAAAAAATATTTCTGCATGAAACGACCTAATACAAGTAATAGAATCCGACTTCTAAAAGTCACAGAATCACCAAAAACCCAAATAAACCCTACTTAACCCTAATTATCCCGAAAATGCACTAAATAAAAGCTATTTCTCGTCCAGGGTCACGTGACCATCAGCTAATCATCTTCTCGCTCCTGCTTATCACACACCACAATGGCTACTGGTGCTCCTGGTATGTAATCCCCGCATCACTAACTCCTTCTTTTCTAACCATAGGCGGTGGCTTTAGGTCTTGGACCCCTGCGCCTCCTGAAAGAGGCTCGTTTCCTTTGGATCATTTCGGTGAGTGTAAGCAACAGATGATGGACTACCTCCAGTGCATGAAGTTCACCGAAAACAAAAACGCTCCCAACTGCCGCATCTTGGCAAAGGGCTACTTGAAGTGTAGAATGGAGAACCAGTTGATGGCCGAGTCCGACTGGGACTCTCTAGGGCTTGTTAATCTACCTGGTGACAAGACCACCACAGGAAAGAATGCCGAGAAGTAAGTTTGTGGGACTTGCCTTGCCGAAACCGAATCAACAACTTTAAAACATGATCTATATTGAACATTGTAAATAGTCCTTATAAACAAGATTGATCTATCATAGCCACTGTGGTGGTGTAAACTTTTGTTGGTGACGCAGGGAATAGTCAATAAGTAAAACACGGCCTTCGCTGGAACTACTAGTTCTCAGCCTGGGCCTGGGCCTGGGCCGGAGCCTGAACCTGGCTCTTGCCTCCTCTACCACGTCCACCTCTGTTACCGCCTCTGTTACCGCCTCTGCCTCTACCATTACCACGTCCTCTTCCAGACACCCAACCTCTGGGCTTGTTTGGATTTTGGCCATCGTCTGTTGGAGTTTCAGTCTGGGTGCCATTTTGCCCGATAGGTGCAGGAACATATGGAACCTGTCCGGGAGGAAATTGTTGTTGATGCTGCATAAACTGTGGAGGCAATGGGAGTCCTGGCACTTGGGCAAACTCTGCTCCTGGTTGGGGGAATGGATGTCCGTAAGGTGCACCGGGCATGGGTGGTGCCGGCACTGCACCTTGGTACATGACATTGTTGTAGATCTGTCCGTAAATCAGCTTGATTGCCGAAGGATTGACATTGACCTCGGACTCCTCATCTGCTTTCTGAGCTGGTGCTTCGTTGTCTTTGGCTTCTGCAGCTGCCTCACCTTCAGGTCCGTTTTGGCCCTTCTTCAACAACGTCAACAACTCATTGCTGCTCTTGACATTCTTGGTGTTGGCGACTTTGGTAGCTGCTTCTCTTGCCTGGAATTTCTCATCCTCAGCCTTCTTGAACCGGGCACTGCGTTCGGCATTGGTGAGCGTCTTCTTGGACTTTGAGGCATTCGAGTGGTAGACTAATTGTCTTTCGGTGAGATTCAAGACTTGTGACGATTCAACAACAGATCCTCTGTTGGTCTTCAATCTTCCTCCCATGTTGTTACCACCAACCAAAGCGTGGTCGAACACAATCGACAAAGAGGTCAGCTCACCTTCTGATGTGATGCCCACAACGGTACCTTTACTCAATTTGGGGACCTTACCAGTGTCAGAAACGTAAATGATTCTGTCACCGAGTTCAAATCTTTGGGCATTGAGCAACTGGGAAGAGACATGAGGGTTAATGACTGCCTCCACAGGAACTCCCTTGACATCCTTCTTATCCAAAGGCATTGGTCGACTAATGAAGTCTTGAATGAAGTCCTCAATTGCCGTCACACTGAACCGAGTCAACTGTTCAGATTCCAAAGAAACTCTCTGCAACAGACCCACATTTGCCTTCAACCACTTTTGGATTGCCGAGAGTTCTTTTTCGTCACACAATTCAGAAACGGGGGGCATATCACGGTTTTGAGGAACCTTTTGAAGCTTGGCCAAGAACTGAGGGAACTCCTTCAAGTAGTTGCGCATCAATTCCAAAGCCAACAACGAGTATTGCCAGAACTTCTGGGTTTTCCGGGTGTAACCCATGACCTTTTGACGACGGGCCTCGAATTTAAGGTTCAATCCAACATTCACCATTCTTCCGCCCTTGTCCTTCAACATGTAAGTGCCTGCAATTTTCGACAAAAACAATGGGTTGACATGGAGGGTCTTGGCGATGTCAGAGGACGACAAGTACCTAATCTCATTCTTCTCAATCGCCAATCTCTTTTTACCAATGCTTGGTTCCAAAGCAGACAGGATTTTGTCAATCTTCAAATTGAGCTTATTGTCGGTATGACCAGCAACGGTAGCGGGAGCACCATAAGCAAAAGCACCCAAGAACACAACAGGCATACCAACAGGATATTCCTTATCAATAGGAATGGCACCACGAGTAATATACCTTTGGTCCTTGTTTTTCACCGTCTCAACAATGGTTTGCAATGGAAATGCGTTTTTATCAGGAGAAAACGACTTTGCAAGTGCTCCTCTTTGAGTTCTGGCCAAACCAGTCACTTTCTGAACAAAAGCGATGGCATTGATAGCACCCACCTTAACACCCTTCTCTTTGGCGTAAGAAGACAAGAGGCTCGAGCGGAGTTTGTTGAATTCGGAGGTTTCTTGTGGACTCAATTCGCTAGTGACTACACTCTTTCCACCGGCATTTCTGACAAACTCATACTTGATACCCTGTTCCCAAACTTCACAAAGTTTAGACTCCTCCAAGAAAGGCCAGTTTGCGTAAATGACCTTGCCCACCAATTGATTTGCAACTTGAGAAACACTCATGTTCTTCCACACATCCTCGAGAGTCAAAATCATCGATTCAGATTTCGATGGGAAGTTGAAAATCTTCACATCCAGCAATGCCAACCTTGAAGTAAACGGAATTGTGTATAGAGAGGGAAAACCAGCCAATGCGTTTTTACCAAGCTTGGCGTTTTTGGGCAAAGTGAATTTGAAGTTTGGAAGAATAGTTTCCAAATGAAGCGTCTCCTCATAACATTTATCGTGTTCAAGGTCGTGGTAGAATCCAGGAAGTGGGGTTGGGTATACCTGGTCATGTTGGGGAGTGAAAACAAACCGAATATCCTCACCATGAGAGTTACGCTGAGCTTCCTCTGGGGATAATTTAGCTTCGATTGGTTTCAAAACCTCAAGTAACCTCTTCTCATCCACGAAGTCAATCAAAACAACGGCTTCCCACGATGCGGTCTTACCATTCAAATCCATCTCCACATCATCAGGGTAAAAGTCTATGATAGGCGAGTGCTCATCTGTCATTAACGGCCTGTAAACAGCAGGCATTAATTTCCTGGATCTAGCGGGCAAGACGGCCATTAATTGTTCAAATGGCTTGAAAGGTTGTGAGTAGTCAAATTTCACGTCTTCTTCATTCTTCTCAAACATATCATTTATACCCTTGGTGATATCGGAGATTCTTGGGGAATAGTGGAACTTGAAAAACCAACTCCAAGAAGGACATCCCTTGTAGTAATAGTACAACACCCATTGCAAACCCTCACAGTAATGTCTAGCGAAACCAGTGATTTGCTTGTCATCGGTAAAGTGCAACTTCTCCTTGTAATACTTGGTTTTGAATTCCACGAATTTGGAGTCATAAAGGTCCTTGGCCTCTTTCATCAATTCATCAGTAGCAAACGTGTTTGCCGATTGGTATTTTTTGAGAGTGCTCTTGATATCAGTAACTCTCTCATTAAATTCCTCATCATTTTCGTAAGGAGAAATTCCGTCGACATCAATTGTGGCTTCATAAGTGTCATTGGATTGGGAGTGGACTAGAAGAAAACCAGTTTCTAAGGCGAGTTTTTTCAAAAAATCCAAGTATTTTGATGCCAAATCGGTTGGAAGCTTGAAGGATTGCAATTTGTCCTCGTTGGCCAAGGTAATTAGCTCATTGATGGGTTTGCATGCGTTTCCAAGCAACCATGGTTGAATCATGCTTACCAATTCCTTCTCATCCTGCAAAATCAAAGTCTTACCGGATCTCTCTCTTTTTCTTTCTCCGGTGATAGAGATGTCCTCAATACGCTTGTTGAACCAATCCACATCGACGTTTTGACTTTCAAACACCTCCAACTCGAATTCCGACAAATACTCAAGCCAAATGGATAATCTTTTGAAGTTGATTTTACCACCCTCGTTCAAGTAACCATCCATGTGCATGATGCTCTGCTTGAAAGCAGCAATCAACAAAGGAAAGGCACCCTTGTTGATGTGCAAGTCAGGCAAATGCGGCAAGAAATCGTTTCCAATAACGTACATGATCAAGATGAAGTCATCCAATATCCTCTCGAAGTCATAACCAAACGATAAAGCGCTGGTCAAGTCTTGGAACTCCAAGCCCAAGTACTCTCTCAACAACGACAACTGCAACAAGTAAAATTTCTGCTCCAGGACATCGGTCAAAGACTTGTTGGCACGAGAATTAAACACCACCTCCTCTCTTAAAATGGAGAAATGAGGGTCATGGGTGACAAGCCCCAACACAATCAAGTCTGCATCCAAACCATAGATACAGTGTCTTGTGTTAGCATTATAGTTTTTCTGGGACTTAATGCTTCTAATGTACTGCATAATCTTATGCTCTCCCTCTCCCGGCACCTCGTGGCCCGAGAGAATCACCTTCACCTTGGACCAGCGGGCGTCTTCGGAGATTTTCTTGTGGATAAAGTACTTCAAGTTCTTTGTGAGCTTGGCCATGAACTCTGTGCCCGGAGTAATGGCATTTTTGTCGAAGGGGTCCTCCTTGGGAATATCCAAGCCTTCATTGATGGCCTTGCGCATGGTCTGCTCAGCTTCAATGGCCGTTCTGAATCTTCTGGCTCGTTGCTGGTTCATCTTGGCTCGGGGCGCAACTCCGTCAATGGCCATGTAGAATACCTCCTTGGGTTTTATGATGTCAAACAAATGGTCAATGTAGTTGAAGATTGCTGAGTACATCTGGTCCTCGGTCATCCTCTCCAATGTGCCACTATTGGAGTTGGTGGCAGTGTGGAGAATGGAGTTCATATCAAGATACAAATTGTCAAACTCGGGTATGTTGTTCCCGTCGATTAATTGTGAGATCAACGGCCATCTTTCAGAGATAAATCTGAAGAATTTAGGGATACCTGGGTGTTAGTAAGGTGAGACTAGGATGGGGTCCAAATATGGCAGGGACTTGGGAAGACCTCCAAGTTTTGGGGAGGAGCTTGGATTGAGAGAAAGACATCCGAAATACCTGCTTTGGAATTGATTCCATGCGACATACCCATCTTGGTTGATACCTGTTTACTTCAGTGTAATGTGTGGGTGCGATCAGAAATTAATTTGGTGGACGAAGCGGATGCGCACGACTCAGTATGCACACTGCCAACGTCCACGGGCAAGTGACGGTTACGGGTGGCATAGTAATCATTGGGATATCAACTAAAATAAAACCAGACTTTGCTCCACACGACAGTAGACAGGCCACTTCAAGCATACAAAAGAGCATAGAGCCACCTCCGAATGGAGATAAAACGGTTCTAGGCGTTGTCACGCGTGTTTCTCAGCGCATTGTTCCTTCGGTGAGAGCGCACAAACAATAGTTTCGCTGCTGGCTCAGTAGCACTCCATATCTTCAGCCCCTGGGTTAAGGCCCCAACGTTTAGGCCAGCGTTTAAGCATTCACAGTCTTATGCTTCATGCCTATGAATTGATGCCAACCTCTATCCATGCGTCACGTAAGTTCTGCACGATTTTATTCATCGTTAGATATGAGTGCTTTGCGATCTCATCAAGTTGCTGTTGTGCCCGCCCAAAATACTGCGAGTAAAATGAAGCGTTCCATGCTTTCGACGTAGCGTAGTTTGATAAGCCAGTGGTGTATTCCTGGAATTTGGCATTGGCTGTTTCGGCTGCGCGGTTTGTCCACTTAAGATATTGTTCCCAGTGGACGCCCGACTTCCAGCGCTCTTGCAAGACCTTCGACATGTCCAGAATTTCATTCCCTGCATCCATTGCCACTTTGGTTAATGAGGAGCGACAAAACTGAAACATTTCTTTCGAAGACTTTTGTACTTTAAAAA
>NKZD01001660.1:40000-55710 GCA_002370635.1 Metschnikowia cerradonensis
TTGCTTTCGCACACTTCTCAGTGTAAACACTACACCGGTCCAGTGCACGGAAATAAAAGGGGTGTTTGGGATATTTGCATGAATGAATTTTTGAATTTGAAGTTTTCAATTGGCTGGAATAATCCCCGGATTTACCGATTTGATTTGGAGCCAACCCCCTGTTTGAAATAGCCGTGGTTTAGCTTGCCCCGCCCTACTGTAGTTTCAGCTCACGTGACCGCAGAGGTCCTAGGACCCCTCGGACCTCTGTAAGTTGCAGACGGCGCGCATACTGTACATAATCCCTGTCACTGTACATGCATTGGGTCTGCAGCTGTATCGCGGAATCCCGGTATTCCCTTGCAACTTACCATCTGAGGCCAATTTCTCCGATTGGTCACCAAACCATCTGATTACTCAGCTGCATGCATCCAGAGTAGGCCGATTGCTTCAGGATGAGGGTTTGCTACAAAATGGAAACAACCGAAGATGTGATACGGCTGCTGACAATGCGAAAGGTCATTCCTCACAGGGTCTAAGGTTCAACTTAGGGGTGGTCGTTGAGACACTGCTATTGGCCAGTTGAGGCGAAAAAAAAAGCTTGGCTACTCGAGCCAATTGATAGAAGGCGCCTTAGTTAGGCTCAATCGATAATATAGCACCCAGAACCAAATTCCAGATAAGTGAGTGGAGCTTCTTATTGGCCTCACTTTTCTGCTAACTATGGGTACCATTATCTACGTCTACAGTGAACAGTCCTTCTAAGTGCATACTTGTTCCAGAACACCCGTCCCCGAACCCCAAACACTCCACCCATAAAAAAGTCACCTGTTTTGTCCAAACCCCATTTTTATCTGATACACCAATTAGCCATGAGTACGCCCAATACCTAGCTATTGGTCAGAAATTTCCTTCTCCTTTTTCACTCAACTCATAGCTTAGTGGTCATAGCTAAAGCACCGATCGAACCAAAGACATTAAATAGACTGGACACCCAAAAGCCCATTTTTCAGTACTTTACATTTCAAAGCCTTAATCGAAAGGCCACATTCAAACTCCTTTTCGAAACCACATCAAAAGCCCACTCATAAAGTAGTATTGAGAAGACTCACGTTAGTTAGCCCAACGAGGCCCAGTTTACCTATAGGCCTAACATTGTAGTAAGACCGTACATTTCGAAGGACTCAAAAGAATCAGTTCAAAGATACAATCAAAGGTAGAGACCATTTTGGCCATGGTAAAGGAATATTTTGGCGTGCTGAAAATATATTCGTCTTGAAGACCTATTCCAGTTGTACGGGTGTAATTCGCGTATACTAGCTTAAGTCTATTTTAGTGAGCTCAGAGCAAGTGCTCAGAGTGCGGGCAGTGCGGTGCGGTGCGCACGCAGAATTCTGAGGCGTAGGTTCATGCACTCACTTATCCTTGAGCTCGCTCGCTCGCTACACCTCGCCCTCGCAAAATTTTCCATACAATCCACTATTCAGCCACCAATGCTTAACATAATACACGCACGTGGCCCATAATAGAAATATCCACACAATTAGTCTATTTCACGAATTAGAAGTCTTTGACAAGGTTAAAGTATTATTCTAATTTATATAATAAATTTCACAATATTTGGAAATTTAAAAAATTTGGTGAATTGTGTGTGTACTCTCTCGCGTGGTTGGATGGACTATATTCTTCATACCATTGGGCTCGGGGCATTCTCGCCATGTCTCGATTTCTGGCAGGGCACAGTCGGGGGAATGGCTGGCCGTTCCCCTCATTAGTCATGGATTGCGGAGCTCATTAATTACGCGCAGAATAGCCAACGAGTTTGGAGCGCGCACGACCGCGACCCCCTGACCTCAACTCCACCTTATCTCAGGTTTTAGTTGTCCAACATCCAATCCCAAACCCCATCCGAAAAAGCAATTCCTCAAGTCAGTCTCCCGCAAGTGCTACGTCTCGACGCTCCTCTTCATTTCTTGCTCAATCTTGTTCAATTCTTAGAGCCCTGAGACTTCCCTGTTCTCCGTTGCCCTCACCACACTTTGTTTTCTTACTGAACCTGCTTGGTTTTTCCTTGTTTCATTTCTTGCCGGCCGGGCCGTCTGTGCTCCTTGACTATTCCAAATCTTCATCATTCAATTCGTTTCACTCTTTCTCCCACTTCTTGTTCAAAACGATACTTTGAGCTAGACTTCTTCAGTTCGTCCAGTTTTGTTTGCTAGTTTCAAGTGATTTTTGCTAATTTCAACTCAATTTCGAAATCATGTCTCTTATCTCCAATAGAAAAAGACCCCGGGGGTTCAGTGGCAACTTCGAGCAATCCAAGTCCAGTGCCAGCGACACTTCCCCTCTCAATACGCAGAACAATGCTTTCGTTGAGGTTGCCAAGGGCAACACAAACTTTAATGGTTCTCCCAACTTTCAATTCAATATTAATACTTCCTCTGATCAATACCATCAGTCCGAGTCTGCATTGGTAGAGGAACTGTACAATGAAGATGACGATATGTACGCTGAAATCGACGACATTTTCGAAGATGATGGAAGCGACGTGGTGTTCCTAGAGGAACGCAAAATCAAGTCCAATTTCACCAGAGCAAGACAAAAGAGGAACAACTCAGACTCTTTTCTCTTCTTGGACAAGGATGTATGGGAAGCATACAACATGTTCAATGTCAATAACGAGGAGGTCATTGAGCCTAGTTCCAATGCCGCTCCCGGTCCAAAGAAGCAACGCACCAATTCGTTGCCTCAGTTGCCTCATGCCAAGTGCTTTTACGAGAAGTTGCCAACAAGCTACATCACCCAGCAGCAAAAAGTTGGTAATATCAAGACCCTTGTTGTTCCCCACAAATTGAACCTCCCCCCTTGTGATGACGAAGATGGTCACTACATTATAAAAATTGACGACGTTTTCGCAAATAGATTCGTCATCAAGAAGTTGCTCGGCCAGGGAACTTTCGGTAAAGTTGTGGCATGTTATGACAAAATCAACAGAGAGACAGTGGCCATTAAAATCATCAAGAATATCCAGAAGTACAGAGACGCGTCCAAAATCGAACTTCGAGTCTTGACGACGCTAAAGAAGTTCGACAACGAAAACAGAAACCACTGCATTCATTTGCGGGAGTGTCTAGATTACAGAGGTCACATTTGCATTGTTACCGACCTTCTACGGATTTCCTTGTATGATTTTTTGGAGAATAACAAATTTATACCCTACCCTGGCTCACATATACAGGCCATTTCGAAGCAACTCATCCGATCGGTGACTTACTTCCACGACTTAAATTTAATCCACACAGATCTCAAGCCGGAAAATATTCTACTACATGATGACTCCTTTCAAAGGAAGCAGATCAGAAGCAGAACGATTATGACTAGTTACTTAAAGCTTAATGCTGGTAATGAGAAGCGTCGGTCGGAGAAAAAGCCTAAGTTTCTGCGGATCTTGAACAATCCGCTCATTCAAATCATCGATTTCGGCTCAGCCATTTTCGATGACGAATACCACTCGTCGATCGTGTGTACAAGACACTATCGAGCGCCGGAGATTGTAATGGGAGTGGGATGGTCGTTCCCCTGTGATATGTGGTCCGTTGCATGTATTTTGGTTGAGATGGTGATTGGAGAGCCAGTCTTCAGAACACACGACAACCTCGAACATCTCGCCATGATTGAAAAAGTTGTGGGCGAGCCCATTGATAAGGAGATGGTGAGAGTGTCCAAAGAAAAAGAAAATGAGTGTGGCTTACAATACTTCACCAATGACTACAGCGAGGGTATGGCGGACGTTGACGATATTGAAGACGATGATGTGCAGAGGATAATGAGCGATTATCCCGAGGATAGCCTGTTCAGACTCAAATTCCCCACGGCTTCAACGCCTGAGAAGTACATCAAAAGCGTGGGGCAACTCAAAAGAATTGATTTGTTCGTGAGCGACCGGATTGGGCTCAACATGAATTTCGACCTCTCGCTTAGTGCGAACTATCAGAACAATCAACACTTGATCAACTTCGGCAATTTTACGTTTTGGTGGTTTTTCATCGATTTGCTTCGGAAGTTATTTGTGATCAACCCCAACGATCGTATTACTGCCACCGAAGCTCTCGAGCACCCATGGTTCAATCTTGGTATTGAAGATGAGGGAACAATATAGATACTTACATAATAAATGCCGAGATTTAGCGGAGGCAAAATATGCACAAGAAAAAGTAACGCCATGCGATGGCGTGTATGTCAACGCTGAATTTGATAGAGCTGCATTACCCGACTGCAAGTAATTAATGCGAGGGTAATTATATACCGCACCACCAGCTTAGTCAAATGATACGTCTGAACCAACTGTGAAACTGGAAAATCGAAGTGGTCAGCAGATGTGGTGGTGGTCAAGAGTCTTTAAAAAAATAGCTGAGTTATAATAGAAAAAGCAACTCAAAAAAAAGGCCTTTTTCCGACTCAAATTGCCTGATATAAGTGTAAATAATAATCAGTGCGTACTCGTACAAGCATGATCCTGTGCGATGAGGCGAGGGTCCAGGCCCACCGACAAAGTGCTGGTCATCTGATACATACGCCGATGAGAGCCAATAAGTCTTGGTTATGGGCTAACTTCCTTTTCTTTGGCAAGTTCCCCGTGTTCCAAACCAACGCATTCATGTCTGGACGCTTCCAATCAAGGACTTTATTGTGTAATCCATTGATCTAATTAATTATTGGAGAGACTGGCCTGCAGACACATCTCTCAACTGCAGGCTCTGCAGGCCCAGACGTGGTAAGATGTTTAAAACGTACACCGGACTAGATCTTTCGGACGGCATATCTGCAAGACGCCGGGACTAGTCGAAATCAATAAGCGAAGTTTTTTACAACGTCGGGTTTATCATGTGGCAATTTTATTGTAGGTGAAGTGATGCAGTAATCTATGTGTAAGTGTATGGTTACTATGTATGGATTGTATGACATCTATGTATGGCAGTACGATGTATGAATTGAATGGTAGTGATGTGTATGAATTGTATGGTAGTACTGTGTTACCAGGTGTACGGTGATAGTAAGTATAAATGTGTATGGTGAGTGCGTGATGAACAACGTGCAATTCTAGCCACCATCACCTTCGGCTAATTCCATGACGAAACCATCCGCTGATCAAAGGGTGTGTACAGTAGGTTGCTTGGATCTTCGAAATGTTAGTTGCATTTTAAAAGACAATAGCCCTCCGCTTCTATTTCCGCGCCGTTGCTATGCCAACGCCCCTTCTCCTTAAGTGTTCTAGAGTGCGTATCATTTTTGACTAAAAGGGTAAAGAAATTTATGTCACCACGTATCATTATGCACGGGACGTTTTTAATAGCTAGGCCATGTAAATTACTAGTCCAAATCAGGCATTCCTTAGCTTTTGGTGGTGTTCAAGTGTGTAGCCGAGACCTCCCGAGACGGAATGCGACTAGTGGATGGACTGAGGGCGTGCGTATACATGGGAAATGTGAATGTGGAAGTATGTAGCTAAAGCCATGAAACCGGGAATGGCTAGTGCCGGTGCACGACAAGGCAATTTCAATGGTAGGTGGAAACTACTGGAATGGTCAGATGCATTGATTCTGTTACGCTACATCATTGATGTCATACCCCAAGATTACCTCCGTTTCACTCATTGGGATTAGAAGTAAACAGTGCGAATCGTCTTTCTGTTCAGTCCGCTCCATAATGATGTGACCTTCACATTACTAGTATAAGGTCATTCCTAACATACAGCAAGCTATGTTCCATGTTACCAAGTAGATCGATGTCATTGCAACCATGGTTTGCCGTCTCAAGTTGAGATCGCCATTCGATGAGGGAATTGCTTCCAGAACTAAATGTGGTTCTATCGATTAAGTAATTACAAGTAGAAAAACTAACACTTCCACCAATACTACAGGGGGATTGGCTAACTTATAAGGAACGGATTTTCGGTGTTTCAGATCACCCCCTACTTTTCTCCGAGCCCCGTTGAGCCTGGCCGGTATTCTCTGACACTTTTGCTGTCTGAAACCAAAAGCCGATATCCACAGTGGAGTGGCACCTCAGAAGTGCATATTGATAGGGCATTCATAACAAATCTTTGTTATCTGCACGCCCGCGGCTGCATGACGTGCATACACGGGGATGTCGCATCTTTTCAGCCAAAAAAGGCTCAAATTAAGATCCTCAGTGCAGAGGTCTAGACCCAATCCTGTCGCATGCGTCGCTCTGATTCGACACTGCATTGTTGATTTTCTTATTATTTTTCACCATCATGCAGCCTTTTTTTTTTCCCCTGCATCACTGACGACCGGTGTTTTCATTCCTTTTTATGGACGATTAATTCCGTCGTCTGAAGATTTTCTTTTTTTTGCTTCTGTTCTTTCCAAACAAAACCCCTCGAATCATCTTCGTTCCTTGTTTCTAAGAAACCCATTTTCCTAGTATCCCAACTATCGTCTTTCCTTACTCCACTACTCATCACTCTCAGCTATGAAGGCATCTATCGTCTTTTCCAGTATCTTGGCCATTGCTGCCTCCGCTCCCTCCCGTTTCAGCCACCACCACCACGAGCACAAGAGAGATGTCACTGTGACTGTGGAAGGTGCTGCTGACTCGGCTTCCTCCAGCCTCGAGAAGAAGGACTCCACTTCTGGTGCCTTCCCTGCTGGCTCTTCTGAGTCTGCTGCTGCTCCTTCGGCCTCCTCGTCGTCTGCTCCTTCCTCCTCCCAAGGTGGTATCCTCGGAGACCTTCAGGCTTTCGTCGACCCTACCGAGGCTTTTGAGGACGGTGTTCATGACTGTTCTACCTTGCCAACTGGCCAAGGTGTTGTTGGTGTCACTTGGATCAGCAACTTGAACGGTGGTTTCACCTCTGTCATGAACTTGAACGGTGACACCTCCGAGACCTGTAAGGAAGGTTTCTACTGTTCTTACGCTTGTCAAGCTGGTATGTCCAAGACCCAGTGGCCATCCAACCAACCTTCCTCCGGTATCTCTGTCGGTGGTTTGTTGTGTAAGGGTGGAAAGTTGTACAGATCTAACCCTGACGAGAAGTTCTTGTGTGCTTGGGGTAAGCAGTCTGCTTCTTTCGTGTCTAAGCTCGACAAGGACGTTGCCATCTGCAGAACCGACTACCCAGGTTCTGAGAACATGAACGTTCCAACTTTGTTGCAGGCTCAATCCTCCGTTCCAGCTTCGGTTGTCAACGGTGACGAGTACTTCACCTGGAAGAATGGTAGAACTTCTTCTCAATACTACGTCAACAACGCTGGTGTGTCTGTTGAGGATGGTTGTATCTGGGGTGATTCGTCCTCCGGTGTGGGTAACTGGGCTCCAGTTGTCCTCGGTGCCGGATGGACTGGTGGTCTTACTTACTTGTCTTTGATTCCTAACCCAAACAACAAACAAGCTCCAAACTACAACATTAAGATCCAGGGAACTGACGGTTCTTCCACCGTTGGTACCTGTTCTTACATTGACGGTTCTTACGAGGGTGGCAATGGCTCCGATGGTTGCACCTTCACTGTCAGCTCCGGTAGCGCCGAGTTTGTCTTTTACTAAGTTCGCTTTTTCAACCCGTTTTACCTGACAAGGTTTTGTCTGCTTTCGATACCCACCAGCAAGTGTCTCTCATTGAGAGGTACATTTCTGTATTATATATAACGTTAAGAAATATTTTTATTGCACATGTTGTTTCTAGCCAAAGGCTATGCTTTCACAGTAACTCAAGTTGAGCACGTTGTTAGTTTTGAAGCTTTCGTAGAGGTCACCTAGCGATTCCTCGGGCGTTGGCTCAAACGAGCTCTGTACATATACATGGACGGTTTTTAGCCGTAGCTTTTTCATGATGTATTTTGCAATAGACGCTATGTTTTGGTTTCCGGAAACACTGAAACTCGACGGTTGTATCGCCGCTGTGGACCCAATCGCCTGGAGCCGAATGGGCACCTTCTGTTGTGTTTGACGAGGTCTCCACACTTGGTCCTCCGATTGCGAAGGAGTTTTCTCCACAAGCTGTTCTTTGCTAGTGTCATTTAATTCTACTTTCTGTAATTTAGTTTCTAGGGATTGCTTTGGTCCTGGAGATTCTTGACTATCTTCAAGCTTTTCTTGTGTATTGACATGTGTAGATTGTTTGGGAGATGTGGGGGCGGGGGTGGGGTTTTGCGGTGAAGTCAACGAGGATGAGGAAGACTCTGGATCCGATATAAGGAGCGACATGATATAACTTTGTAGTTGTGAATGGTTTTTGGTTGTTTATGGTCTTGTATTTCTGGTTTGGTATCTATGTGTAATCGTAGAGTAAAGTTTTAATTCGTAGTCTGAGTGCGAATAATGCCCGAAACTTGCAATTCTAAGAGATAACCACAATTGACGTGTCATAGTATAAATGACCAAAAGTATAATTTTGTTTTCTAATATATTTTCTCCTTTTCCCCTTTTTTCTCCTTACTTAAAACCCCCCTTTTTTTTACTATTTCAAAGGTAAAAATGGGAATTGTCTGGTGATGCCGAATAGGACGTAGCATCTAGGCACTTGGTCGTATGACGCATTCCACGCACGAGCTATCCAGAGTCTAGTGCAAGGTACCGAATTATTCGATTTCGACCTATGAATTTACAGTTCACATTCAAGGAATACAACATACTTTAGATCTGTATTTAGGGGTGTACAGGTTTAGTGGTTTAGGGCTTCACAAGTGGTGATGTTGGGAAGGTATATATGGTCCAGTTGATGTTCTAGATATATTACCTTCCACCACCAAAGACCTACGGATTATACAAACCATATTGATTTCATGCTACAATACTCCAATATCACCATAAAATCACATAGGACCAGAACCAGGTACTTCTAGAAAAAAGGTATTATTTTAGTGTCATAAAACGAAGCCTGTCCATACATTATCTACCATGTATTGTAACGATGGATTGACTAGTGGGCAACTATGCATATGTGAGACCGCAGCCGTGCTTCCAATGCACTCTATGGCTCATCCTACCAGAACACTATAAGTTAATAATACGTCGCCGGAATTATTCAACTCTTTGAGCCGAGGGGAAAAAAACTGCATTATTTCAAAACACAATCTAGCCTCCTGATTGGTATGTGCTATAAACAAAGGCAAGAATAATGCCCCGTCCTGCAGACACTCGGCGCTGGCAGTCGCACCTTCTCAAATACCCCAGAGCTGGTCTTCCTCCACCACCATGTCCCAATCCCACTCTGACACGTCTCTGGTGTCTAGTAACGAAACCTTGGAGACGGTGGAATTCGAATCCATCCTTGCGCTGCTTAAAGACGCCGCGGTAGATGCAAAGAAATTGAACGATTTCTTATCCTACTCTACTGTCTTGGATATCCATCTCTCGGAACCCTCCAAATACTCAATCGACGAGCGGGAACGCTTGCTTCAGCAATTGCTCGATACATTGTCTGATGATAAAGTCTTGGTCCAAGAAATTGGTTGGGATATTCCTTCTTTGGTCATCCCTTTTGTCGATACCGGCTTTGATTTCAAACTGGGCCTCCGTAATGCACCTTGTATTGCCAAGATCTTCCGGATTCTCGATGTGCTTGCTCGTGATGGGAACCCCAAGGAATTATTTCTAAAAGCAAGCGAGTTGTTGAGCTCCACAAAGGCCAGCGATTCTTCAGTCGACTCTGAAATTGCCTTGAAGTTCTATGATGTAAAGCTCCACTGCATATTCGAACTCATCAACGGTTGTTTCCGCAACATCCAGACGCTATACCCTTCACGGTTCTTATCGATGATCGTTTCCAGCTTTATCAATGCATTGTACCTTAACCCGGAATGCAACGACGTGCACTTGGAGTTTGTCATGAAGCGTATCTACACATTAGCTCGCAACTACTACCCGCCTCTGCCTCCACCAGGCACGGATCTCTCTTCTCCGGAAGTGAAGGAGATTGTCAAAGACGAGGATCATTTACAAAGAACGCTTTTGACCGCTTTCGTGTCGTACTCCGTGTCTGTGCTTTTGTCGAAACAACTGTTTGGGTATTCCGTGGCGTACTTCGAGAGTTTGCAATCGCCAAATTTAATCATAAATCACGAATCTTACAGTCTAGATGTGCCTGTTATGGAGAGATACTACAACTTGCTCTCTTCACTTGATATCAAACTAGAGGAAACCTTCAGCTCTTTTGTCAAGTCCTCTGTGGAAATTGTTCACTTGGATGTGAAGGAGAGTGATACTTTCTCAGAGGAACTTTTCGAGCGGCTTGTTATTGACTACCAGGTTAAGTTTGCAAATTCAATTCTTAATCCGGATCTCCGGCTGGTCCAGAACTCGGTCGCTGGCCTCTTGCTTGTGTATACATACGAAGTGTCGAAAAATGGACTCGATGCCAATTTCGCCAAAACCTTCTCCTTGTCTTTGAAAGAAGTCATGGCCATGACGCTCAGACTTGTCATTCCTGGCTTAGTCCATCCTTCTCTCTGTCATCTTGGCCTTCACGATGTGGCCATCTTCTGGTGCTGGCTTGTGGTGCAAAAATTGTCCAAGGACCCTCGCGCTGTGGAGTTGGAGCTTTCTCGCGTACCAAGCATCATCCTACAGACATTCTTGCAGTCGTTGTTGTTTGTGATGGTATCAAGCCGTGGAAACACGCAGATCAGATACGTGACGCTAACGCTCTTGACTCGTTTCTTGTCTTCGGCGCCTGAAGAGTCAGCCTATTACTTCCTCATCAACTCTCTAGAGGACTGCCCTTACGAGAACGTGAAAGCTGCCTTGGCTGCTACCTTGAAGGCTTTGCTTGTGAATGAAAAGGTCGTTAAGGATTTGAGTGAAGAATTGGAGTCGCTTGATATGACCAAGAAACCTCTGCAGCCACCGTTACCCAAGAGAGAAGTTGCCAAAAATGCAAAGTTCATCAACTTGAACCCAGAGAGAATCAACGACATTCTTGAGCTCATATACAATTGCATTGAGCTGTCGTTTATCGACAATGAGGGACTGCCAGATGTGAATCTTGTTAAGATTCCTACCTTACTGTCCTTCTTGAATATGCTTGTTTCTGTGAAACGCTCTGGTCAGATCTCAGCTGAAAAATGTACCCTGGTGATATCCTTGACGCAGGAAAATATCGATAAGATCGAGAAGACCTACAAGGGTGACAATTCCAAGGCAACCATTTTGAATGCGGTGAATGTTTTGTCTATCGCCTTGACCAGACTTAGCGAGTAAATATATTTAACCTTCTGGCAACCTTACTAGTGCTAAATCCTCAACGTGTCAGAAGACTGTTGCCCTTACTTCTTTGGTTTCCCTGGCCCCTTTTTGGCCGTGCCACTCGATCTCTCATCAACCAAGGGTCCCCAGTAGACAAAGAAACCTTCTTTGGTGGTTGTTATCTCCTCTTCCCATTGCAATTCGGCATCATCAATGAAAGGATCCTCGTAGTCATATTTTCCGACTTTCCGGTTGATTTTTGTCTGCTGTGCCCTCCATTTTCGACTTTTAAGATCTTCATTATTTTCAGAACCACTTTTGGCTTCACTCTCCTTGGCATCCTTCTTGGACTTGTCTTCTATTATCTGAAGATCATCATCGCCTTCATCATCATCGCCTTCATCGTCATCGTCAAGGATATCATCCATCATATCAATGGCAGATCTTGCATCTGGATGAATAGCATTCCAACCGTATTTGTCTTCCGCTAGCTTCAAAACATTGATCACTATCTCTGCTTGTCCTGGCTTCGGGTTAGCAGGATCTAAAAGTGGAACGTCTAGAAAAATGACCGGCGTTTTTTCACAACCCTCTTTGCTCTCGGCCTCTTTGTTCAAGTTTCCCGGCTCCGCCAAATCTAGAAATGCTGGGTTGGGAAGATTCAAAGGACCGGTGGTGATCTTCTGCTTGTTGGTGGTTATGGTAGGATTGATAGACAATTTATCTTTGATTGAGGCGGCAGTTTCAGGAGTCTTCTTCTTAACCACCTTCTTTGGTTCTTTTTTGGGTGCCTCGGGCGTTAGAATAGACGTGAACGGGATGTTTTCCTTCGTCACCTTCTCCAATGCAGACGCAGTAGCAGCAGTCGGCACCAAATCCTTCTTGGGATCTGCTTTTGCTTTCTTGCTTGTAGTTTCAGCCTTTGTGGAGGATTTACGCTTCTTTTCTTGTTGCTTCGTGGCAGCAGCAGCCTGGTTGATTTCGTCACTGTTCATGAGAGAACTGATGGAAGTCCGGTTAAACAGGGCCTGCTTTGGGGCTAGTTTCGATTGCTTCTTAGCTTTGGGGTCAACAGTTGCTGGAGTATCAGCCATTTGAAAACTTGTTTGGAATTGTGCAACAAATTCGTTTCGGAACAGGGTCACTGCTGCTGCAACCTTGTTTTCGGTTGGCTCCACAGCACTAGGTGGCATGGAACTCGATATAATTAATGGAGAGGCTGCTGGTTTATTCTGTAGCTCAATAGATGACATAAGAGTTTTTCTTGGATCCTGAGTCGTGTTTAATACCCTGACATTGGTTGTTTCTGGCTCCGAGGAGTCATCCATAATCTCAATAACCTCATCAGTTGCTGGTGACGCATAAGTCTTTTTTTGTGGAACATGGGCGGGGGTGGGGTTTGGGGTCGGAGCTGTACTGGTTTGTTCCTTCCCGGCTTGGGTGGGAGGAGACGGTCCCGACATGACGGAGTAGGTGGTAGTGGTTCGTACTGTTGTAGTATAAGAAAACGCGCAGCCGTATACTGAGGCCAGTGCCAAGACTGAGGCCGGCACCATTAGGCTATAGATCTCAACGATAAGTAATTGACAAAAAATGAAAATATCTTTCAAGGACCTTATGTTCTTGAAGTTTAGGGGATTGTCTAATTCGTATATTCTAGGAAGTATCAATATATAAGGCTATTAAGCCCGGTCTAGTTGTATAACATTGGTGTGGAAGCCGAGCTTGTTCAAAGTTAGGCATGTATCACTGCCGTAGCCCTCCAAACTGTTCATGGTCAAGTCACCGTTCCAGTAATCGGCGTATACCTTACACATTGGCAAGCCCAAGCCCAACTTATACTTGTAAGGTCTGGTGATCAACTGCTCGAGCGTGGACTTTTTTGTCTTGGTAGACACCTGGTTGATGTCAGCCACCGAAGTCTGGCCCAATCCATTTTGACTCTCCACAATCGACGAGCCTGCAGGCGTGACTTGCAAATTGGAGTACATTTGCAATCCAGGAATCTGGTGGAAATTGGACAAAGAAGCCTTGGCTAGGGTCGGACTTTTGCCGAACGACCAGATCGACTTCAACTCGTTATGGTTCATTCCCCCTCCTTCATCTGAAATACGGAACACCACATGTTTCTTGGAATCGATGATGGTAATTTTAATTGAAGGTAATTTCCTACCTTCTGCACCATGGTTTTTTATTGTGGCCTCGAAAGAGTTCCTCAATATTTCGCCAAAGAGATAATGTAAGTGAGGCACCATGAACGGGAAAGTGGCCAGGACATCACCGTCCACAACCAAGTCAGGCATGTTTTCCTTGTTGGGGAAAAAGTCCGCCATGGAGTCTGCCACCAAATCGCCCACCTTCTGAAACTCCTCTTTGGCATTACAACTCTGAAAGATTTCTCCAATGTAGTCCGGAGGATTTTCTTGGTATGGGTGTTTCTTGTATATTTCCGTCAACGATAAGTGCTCCTCCACAATGACTCGTCTACTAATACGGGATCGAAGCATGGAGCTCATGAAACTATCCAATTCTGCCTGCGAGAGATTTTCTGAAATGCTCAGTTCTAAAGCGCCCATCATTAAGTGCGACAAGTTAAATACGTGCTGGTCCAATAACGTACTGATGGTCTTGCAAAACTCGTCATTTTCAGATAATGAGTTGATAGAAGGGATCTTGCGGAATGCATTGAAAGAGTGGTAATATGACTGGTAGATCTGTGCCAAGTGGAAGTTGTTGACCACACCAAAAGGTAATGTCTGCAAGTCCCTGATTCTCATGGCCAAACGGATAGGTAACTCCAAGCGGACAAAGTTTGCAGACGCCAATATCTTCTGTTTGCTTAGTTTCTTACCGTAACCAGCCAACTGACGTAACGAAACGGGGTGGGGTTGTTTCTTGGAGTATTCGAGCAAAACCTCATTCTGATAGAAATGTTGTGGGGTTAGAATGCTGGAGAAGGAGGGGAACGCACCCAAGTCATTGACATGATGTGTGATGTTGTCATTTTTGATTAGCGAGAGAAATTCGGCTGAATGCTTCGGGACCCTCTGTGTCGCTTGATGTAGAGGCTTGCTGAATACCATTGCTGAGGTACTATCAGTGGAAATGTGAGTGTCTAGGTACACACCTGCGCACGTGACTCACACCTATCCAGAACAAGGTACCAACAACAAAACATAGATATGTTGGGATGTTCATAACTACAGTATTTTATAGAGATTGAAATGAACAAATTGGAGATTAACGTTTAGCTTTTGTTATTCTGCAGATAGCATCACTGACAATACCTTAGCATCTTTAGAGTTGCACGAGACTACTACCTTTATAATCCAGGGAACCTGATACAAGACCATTTCAATGCTTTCTTAAATTTCAGGTTTTATTAAAATTGGAAAATTGAGAAGAGATATAGGGCATAGTTATATTGGAGCTTTCTTATGTATTATATAGAAACCTATGTGTATTAGGTGCCCCTGTGGTGAAACCTGAAGCTTAGCTCTGGCAATTATACAGAAAAGGCTACTATCTCAGTACCAAGAAAAAATCGAATCCTTACAGCCATGAGAAAGTTAGGAAAAAACTTTTGAACTTTCTTTCTCTTTGTTTTTTCAGAAGTCATCAATTAGGGTCAGATTGTAAGGTGAAATGGTTACTGGTATTTCTACTGTTCCCTTGTTAATAAAAGGTCTACAAATAATGCACCATAATGTTTCGGTATGATGGGTTTTAGTCACTTCGTATCCAAAAATTTGTATAATTTCTCAAACTTTTTGATGTTCTTGATTTTGCCGAAATTTCTCTACGGTTTAGAAGGTTTACTTTCGAGTTCAGGTGATCACCTCTCCTCCTTGATTTATAAGATTACGGTGTTGGACTGAGAAGAGTTACTGTCAGCAAGTATTAAATACATATTTTTGTATATGTATTTTTGTATATAGTTTAAGGAAAACTTAAAATATCTGTTTCAGGGCTTGTTAGATCCACCATGGATGAATCGGCCAAACATTTAAACCAGCTCGCATAAAGATGTCAAAAAACTAACTTTTGTGTTAGAATTAATATGCGACCTGAGGCTCTAACCTGTATTCGCAAGGGTTATAAGCTTCTAACGGGCTTCTAAGTTAATCGGATCTTTTCCAGGAACGATGACCTAACGGTTACTGCGTATTCTGAACGGCTACTATCAGTAGATACTATCAGTAGGAACTCGCCCGTTCAGCGTTATGGGTAATCTTAGTTAATTAATGATAACTGTATTAGACTATAAGTATCTAAGATTAGGTAGTGGAGTTCTTCTGTTCAAAGCTAGGATCTCGCCCCCTTTATATATCTGGCGCTATTGGGGATAGCTGCATAAAAGCGGGGAATGTTCCTGTAGCGCACTGCTGCCTCATTGGAATCCTGTATTCAATTGGGTAGATTCCATGTCTAACGATTTTGTAAGAACTGAACAGTAGCAGGACCTGTCAGTCTTATGATGGACGTCTTCCTTACGTCCTATAGTTTATCATGGTATGTATTGAACC